>OV702297.1:388931452-389096292 GCA_916181665.1 Avena sativa | reverse complement strand
GGTACGTCCAATTTACATGCTGTAGTGGATATATGAAAATACTACTTACTTACTTAAGATCTCTTTTTCATTCTGAACAATAATATGTGTCTCCTATATCTTGAAGGTTGGAAACCCGTATCTTGACGCGAATAGAAACAGTAAGGGGGGCATCAACTTCCTTTGGACCCATGCGGTGATGTCCGACGAGGTCTACATGAATGTCACCAAGAACTGCGACTTCGACAACCTGAGCGGTACACTCTCAGAGACATGCCGCGGCGCTTTGGATGGGTTCTACCCAGGATATATTAGTGGATTCAACATATATGCTCCAGTTTGCCTTCATGCCCCCAATGGAGGGTATTACCCAAGTGGCTCCGTAAGACAACATCTCCTGATTTTCTATCCAACAGACAACTATTCTTTTCAAAAGGTCAAAAGATATCACTTCTTCAATTAAACTAGTAGACATATTGTTTACGGTTTTGCTTTTTCCGATCCTCAAATTGCAGTTACCTGGGTATAATCCATGTAGCGATTATCCTACCACCGCCTACCTCAATGATCCGACGGTGCAGAGCGCCTTCCATGCTAGAACAACCAAGTGGGAAGGCTGCGCGTAAGATCCTTGAGTTGCGATATATAGTAATACATATATTAGCATGCATAGAGCTCATCTGATTTTTTTTAATCCAGAGACTTGGATTGGAACGATGCGCCGATGTCCATGCTCCCAACCATCAAATTTTTAATAGAGCACAAGCTTCCCGTTTGGATATTCAGGTATATACCGAATCACCACCCAATATTCTCACAAACTTGAAAAGTATAGCAGTAATAACAAATTAATTGAATATTTATTTCACAGCGGTGACTTCGATTATGTGTGTTCGCTTCCTGGAACGAGATATACAATCCAAGTCTTGGCCTCCCTGTCACCACTCCATGGCGCCCTTGGACAGCAAAGGAGGAGGTAATTCCTAATTCCCAAACTAGTATATGCATCTACATATGTCATGCTTCACCTCGAAACTAGCTGACGGTTTCACTGGTTGCACCTGTAGGTTGGAGGCTATGTTCAGCAGTACTCCGGTGGATTCACATTTCTCTCTGTGCGAGGGGCTGGCCATATGGTTCCATCCTTCCAGCCCGAGAGAGCCTTGACAATGTTGAGCTATTTCGTTCAAGGAGTGCTCCCACCTTACATCGAACAACAGTGATACATGACACTAGTCCTACGGCATTGAAAAGGAGTTGGAGCTCCTTATGCTTTGATTAATGGTTCCTTTCGACGGTTTATTTGCTTAATTTTGGTTTAGTATTCACTATGTATCCAGTAAGAGTTGAGAAATGTTCTGTGTCCCTGTGACCTAGCATGGATTTATTTCTTTTCAGTGACTTATGATATAATTTCAAATAAAGAAAACTATAGTGGCTCGATCGTGTGTGCAATTATTGATTTGTCGGGGTAGCAATTTTGATATTCCATAAAAAATAAGTACGGTTCCATGTAATTAAACTTATGATTAGAACAACTTTGTCTTGGTATTTTCGCGTTCTTAAAACACCACATCAGCATGACAACGGTGTAATTAAACACTTTCACTTTATTTGGTAAAATTAAATAATTGCAGAATCCATCTCCACAAATCTGTAAAGATAGCATAGTATAATTTTGAGAAGATAAACCCAAATTAGGATGAGCCTACTACAGTACCGCTAGATGCTAAAAACAATAGCATTGGTACAGAAAGGATCTAAAGCTAGATAGAAAAAGCAATATATACGTCTGTCAATATAAATCCAGGAGAAATAAGAAAAATGCTCCATTATCACTACAAAAAGTTGCCATCTACAACGGCTGGATTTCGTGGTAGAAGACAACTTTTTCGTGGTTAAAGATCTTCTATCATGGATGGGCACCCGTTGTAAAAGCCCTGTCATAAAAGATTTTACCATGGTTTTTTAAAAATAGTGGTGGATGGAGCCTATTTACCACGAAAATTTCGACCGTGCTAGATGTGTTTCGCCAGCGCCGTTGACTGCTGACATCATGCCACTGTTTTGTGGCAAACGCCTTTTACGGATACTTACCGCCATCAACTATTCACAAATCCGTGGTAGATGGCAGGCACAACCAAGGCCTACAAAATATTAAATGGGCCGGCCCATGAGAGAAACCCAATAACAAGGCGACACGCTACTGTTTCGGCCTGCAGTCAACCTATGCTGGTCCTTGGGAGCCCATCACCTTGCAGCTCAAGTATGGCATGTTAAATTTCTGGTCCGTTACTATTTTGACATGTGTAAGGTCCTACCTTGTCCATCACTATGCAACCCATCTGTACAATTTGGGCCCGATAATGTTCCGGCCTATAGAAGACCCGATATTATTCATTCGTGTACACAACTGTCCTTTTACAGGATTTTGGCCTTTTGAATTCAGGCCCATTACTGTTTTTTTAACCTGAATCAAGCCATGAATCTTACAATATAGTACCAAGGGTTTTATTCTACCAGATTATTAGAATTAGCTAGGATCAGTAATGCATAAGTGTATTTTGTATTCCTATTTTAAATTTTCAATGTGATGGGGCCTCACTACAGGAATGGCGTCGTGCGCCGACGGTCGGACTCTATGCCGACGGCCAAAGGTCGGGGCCGTCGGCGTAGCAACGGGCCAGGCCAGCCTAGCTTCCGAACCCTCGGCGAAGCATAGCCGTCGGCGTATGCACCAGTACGCCGAGGGTCACCGTCGGCGTATACTAAACCCTCGGCGTACCGGGTGGCCGCGTGGCACTGGCCGGACAGGTCGGGACCGGGCCCTAACAGCATCAGCCGTATGCCGAGAGTCGCCATCGGCATAGCCTACGCCGACGGTCACCCTCGGTGTACCGCATGACATTTTTTTATTTTTTCCCACCAGATTATGAACTTATTCTATATTTGTATTTATTTATTAGTATCAATTATTTAGGTTCTATTTTATCAATTGGATGGATTCTTAGCCTCCGAATAGTAGTCCCCACGTCCACATGAAATGTCGAAACTTCTCACAACTTGACAAATTTGCATGTTTGTGTGTTATTATCACATGTGCGTGGAATTTATATGTCACAAATTTTTGTGAAGTTGTTCAAAGATTCAATCCTTTTCGTACGCCAGTCCATATTTTACACCATTTCCCATCAAGTGTGATCCCCTTCTCGGATATGCGTTAACACTTAGTAAAACCGTAGTTTTTTAATTGGAAACTTCCGTCATGGGTCAACCAGAGCCTATTTTAATTGGAAACTTCCGTCGCGGGTCAGGGTTTCGTCGGAGGAAGACCACGAGAACGTCAGAATCAGATGAAAACTTGCATGTGTCCCTAGCATATGTGTGTGAGTGTGGTGCAAGGTTGGTATAGGTGCTTGCATGTGTCCCCCCTCGCATGCATGCGTTCTAACCTAGAAGTGAAGGTTCTGGACCCGTATAAGGCGGAGTCTCCCCGTTCCGGTGAAACTGAGTAGGATAGAGCCCCAACTTGTGAACCAACATGGTTTTACATCATCCTATGACCTAATCAAACACAAAACAAGAGAGAGCTACGTCAGACTACCCCTGTCAGAGGAACGTATAGGGGGGTAGACGATCCGAGTGTGCACAGATCAAGGTTTCACCGGAGGAAGACCACGAGAACGTCGGAATCAGATGAAAACTTGCATGTGTCCCTAGCATATGTGTGGTGAAAGGTTGGTATAGGTGCTTGCATGTGTCCCCCCTCGCATGTATACGCTCTAACCTAGAAGCGAAGGTTCTGGACCCGTATAAGGGGGAATCTCCCTGTTCCGGTGAAACCGAGTAGGATAGCGCCCCAACTTGTGAACCAACATGGTTTTACATCATCCTATGACCTAATCAAACACAAAACAAGAGAGATCTACGCTAGGCTACCCCTGTCAGAAGAACGTCTAGGGGGTAGACGATCCGAGGCCCGCAGATCAGGGTTTCGTCGGAGGAAGATCACGAGAACGTCGGAATCAAATAAAAACTTGCATGTGTCCCTAGCATATGTGTGTGAGTGTGGCGAAAGGTTGGTATAGGTGCTTGCATGTATACCCTCTCGCATGCATGCGCTCTAACCTAGAAGCGAAGGTTCTAGACCCGTATAAGGGGGAATCTCCCCATTCCGGTGAAACCGGGTAGGATAGTGCCCAAACTTGTGAATCAACATAGTTTTACATCATCCTATGACCTAATCAAACACAAAACAAGAGAGAGCTACGCCAGGCTACCCGTTTCAGAAGAACGTCTAGGGGGTAGACGATCTGAGGCCTGCAGATCAGGGTTTCGCCGGAGGAAGATCACGAGAACATCGGAATCAGATGAAAACTTGCATGTGTCCCTCGCATATGTGTGTGAGTGTGGTGCATGTTGGATATATGCCCTAGAGGAAATAATAAATGTAGTTATTATTATATCTTTGTGTTTATGATAAATGTTTACATTCATGCTATAATAGTATTAACAGGAAACATTAATACTTGTGTGATTTGTAAACTAAAATAGAGTCCCTAGTAAAGCCTCTTCATAATACTAGCTTGTTGGTTAATATATGATCGTGGTTTCCTGATCACGAACATTGAGATGTTGTTAACAACAAGATCATATCATTAGGAGAATGGTATGATGGACATACTCCTATAGATAAGCGTAGCATAAAGATCAAGTCATTTAATAGTTCAATTGCTATAAGCTTTCTGATACATAGTAACCTAATTCCTTCGACCATGAGATCATGCTAATCACCATCACCGGAAGGATGCTTTGATGACATCAAACACCACACCGTAACTGGGTGGCTATAAAGGTGGCATTGAGTATTCAGAAAGTATGGGTTGAGGCACATGGATCAAGAGTGGGATTTGTCCATCCGGATGACGGATAGATAGACTCTGGGCCCTCTCAGTGGAATGTCATCTAATTATCTTGCAAGCATGTGACTGGCTCACAAGGGATCACATACCACGAGAACGAGAAAAGAGTACTTATCGGTAACGAGGTTGAACTAGGTATGCAGAGATACCGACAATCAAAACCTCAGATAAGTAAACTATCGTGAGACAAAGGGAAATTGGTATCGTATGTAAGTGGTTTATTCGATCGCAAAGTAATCGTAGAAATATGTGGGAGCCATATGAATTTCCAGATTCCTCTATTGGTTACTGATCGGAGAAGTGTCTCGGTCATGTCCGCATAATTCACGAACCGTAGGGAGACACACTTAAGGATTCGATGTTGTTGTGTAGTTATGGAATGATGAGTAAGAGACCAAATGTTGTTCGGAGTCTCGGATGGGATTTGGGATATCAGGAGGAGATCCGAAATGGTCTGGAGAATAAGATTCATATAAGGAAAGTCATGTTTCGGAGTTCGGGAATGATTCCGGTGTTTTCACCAGGAATGTTCTAGAAGGGTCCGGAAGGTGCGGCACTCTGGAGGGGAAGGGTACATGAATGTGTCATGAAAATGTGGAATGGTTGCATCATGTACTAGGTCACTTGGCTGTGCAAAATAAAGATAGAAATCGAATCGAAGTTTGAAAGTCAAACGCCAATTTGGAAAAGTCAAATCTCAAGTTTGCTTGGTGGAGGGAGAGTAGGAAACCTACTTGGGGAGGAAGTCCCCTCCCTCCACCCGCCGGCCAAGGAGGAGGAGTTGGAGGAGGACTCCCTCATCCCAAGCCGCACCCTCCCACCTATATAAGGAGGGGTAGGGCTGCCCCTCTCCCACACACCTCAAACCCTAGCTCCTGCGCGCCTCCACCTCCAAGTGCAGCCGCCGCCTAGGGTTTCCCCTCCAACTCGGCGAGTTGGGGCTTCCCCAAGCCCTAGCCGCCGGCTAAGCCCTCCCCTTGGTGCCCTCTAAACCCTAGATCACCAACGCCTCTCTCATACTCCACCATACTCGCTCCGGCTTAAGGCGAAGCCCTGCGAGATCTCCCCTCTACTTCTGACACCACGCCGTCGTGCTGCCGGAATCACGAGGAGAGTGCTACAACCTCCGCTGCCTGCTGGAACAAGGGAGAGGAAGGTCTTCATCGAGTACCGAACGTGTGACCGTCTGCGGAAGCACTTCCGGAACGCAGCGCCGGAAGGATCGTCTACGTGATCTTGAGATCGGCCACAGTACGACTACATCATCCATGAGAATCTGCTCTCGTTAACCGCTTTGGAATCTTCAAGGGTGAGTTCCTCTATCGACTCGTTGCTACAATCTAGTAGATAGATCTTGGCTTGTTTGTTTGCATGCGGTGGAATTTTTTTGTTTTCCATGCTACGAACCCCTACAGTGCAAGGTTGGTATAGGTGCTTGCATGTGTCCCCCCTCGCATGCATGCGCTCTAACCTAGAAGCGAAGGTTCTGGACACGTATAAGGGGGAATCTCCCCGTTTAGTTAAAACCGGGTAGGATAGTGCCCCAACTTGTGAACCAACATGGTTTTACATCATCCTATGACCTAAACAAACACAAAACAAGAGAGAGCTACGCCGGGCTATCTCATGCGCAGAGAGGGGCACGGCTGAAGAAGCCGCAAGAGTCGATGTCGAGCGGCGAGCCGACGTAGACGGGGTCGGCGAAACACGGCCATAACCACGTGAAGAGGCGGCGAAAATCGATGTAGAGCGGCAAGCCGAAGTAGACGAAGTTGGCGAAGGGCGGCCATAACAGCGGGAAGAGGCCGCGAAGGTCAACGAAGAGCGGCGAGCCGATATAGATGAAGTCGGCAGAGGGCGGCCATAACCGCGTGAAGAGGCCGTGAAAGTCGATGTAGAGCGGCAAGCCGACATACACGGTGTCGACGGACAAGCACCAAGGACCGAAGAAAGGCCCGAGTGCAATACGGGAGCAGCGGAAGGCGTCATCGAGTGAGAGAAAGAAACACCCGACAACAAGAACAACAAACATTTCTCTTTTTTTGTGAAGTGGAGCGAGATCTGGTCAAAGACCAGAAGAATGTCTGGCTTTTCACGAGCGTTGATTCCCTTCCAATTCAGCTAGCATCAGTACATGGCCGGAAAGATCCAAGTAATAGCCCGCTAGATCGAAGCAGGACTAACCTATTCCGAGCGGTGGCGGCCAGATCCGAGCGGGGGCCTGGCAGATCGGGCAGCAGCCGCCCGAGGCAGTCCGACCAGCAGCAAACGAGGAGCATGGTCGGTGGGATCCAGGACACGGGGACAAGGGTGGCCGATTCCCGTGACCGGCGGGGACGGGGCCTGCAGAGCGGCCAAGACGAGGCCGGCGAGGACAGGAACGAGGCCGGCGGGGATGCAGAGACCAAAACCGAGGGCGGGGCAACCGGGTGCTGGAGGCTGGCAGTAGATGACGAAGAG
Source organism: Avena sativa (assembly GCA_916181665.1). Classification (NCBI taxonomy): domain Eukaryota; kingdom Viridiplantae; phylum Streptophyta; class Magnoliopsida; order Poales; family Poaceae; genus Avena; species Avena sativa. Next base: position 389,088,931 of record OV702297.1, on the reverse strand, counting down.
GCCCGAGGTTGACCCGACGAGAAGGCTCGAGATCGAGACCAGGGGCGAGCGGGCAGAGTCGATGGAGAGCGGCCGCTGGCAGGACCGGACGGACGAGCGGAGGCGGAGCAAGCGGAGGCCGAGCCGAGGCCAATCCGAAACTGAGGGTAGCAGGGGGAGACGGGCGGACACCCAGGGATGGTAGACCGACACAGTCGGCGGAGAAGAGAAGACCAACGACGGCGACGGGAGGACCAACGGCAGCGAACGCCGATGAGATTGGATCGGAGACAGCACGAGTTGCGCGTGCGAAAAATAAAAAAACCTATAGCTCTGATACCATGTTACGAATATGCAACTTACATTATCAGAGGGACAAAGGCCACATATATATAGTACATGTATAGGGTGCAAATATGCAGGAACTCCTAACAGATGGAGAAAATATAATATACAATATACATCTAACAGGCTTCACCGTTTTACTTGTAGGTGGGAGGATATGTTCAGCAGTACGATGGATTCACATTTCTAACTGTGCGAGGATCTGGTCATATGGTTCCTTCCTCCCAGCCTGAGAGAGCTTTGATAATGTTGAGCTCTTTCTTCAATGGAGTGTGCTGCCGCCTTAGAGAATGACCACTATGAGTTACATTCGGTAGAACTAGAACCATTCAAATAGCAAGAATTAGGAGTTCATAGAATTAGATCCATTACAAATAGCAAGAATTAGGATTCTTTATCCCCCTCAGTGTCTCTTTCAATTCTCTAGAGGAAGGTGTTTTCAAAGTAATTTCCAAATATTTTCGATTCATTTTTCTGTGGTACGTGTTTCTACATGAAAATTGTTTTGAACAACAACAACTATACACAACCAAGGAGTCGAACAAAAATGCTACGACCTGAAAAGGATTCGAAATCAGCAGATTAATTTTTTCCTCTAAATCCTTATTTGCTTAATTTTGGTAGTATCCACTTGTACAGTTGTACCCATACGAGTTGAGCGAGGTTCATCCAACTTGCTTCCTGCTCTAAAAGGAGGAGGCCCAGGCGGCTGTCCTTGTTTGTACTCTGACTACCTACAATCTCATCCCGATCTCTCCCAAAACTCCTCCCACTTGAATCCATCCACCCATTGTAATTGATCGACGTTGAAGACGAAGAGTTTGAAGGCAATCGACTGGGGTCAATGGACGGCGTCGACCAAGATCCTTCTGCTTATGGCCGCCTCGACGACGGTGATCTACTCATAGCAAAAGAGGATCAAGAGATTTTCATCATCATTTTCTTTTGAAATTTTGGCCACACCTTCGTTTCAACTTTTAATTAAAATGTAAATATACATTTTCACCTTCTTGCAATGATTTTTATTTTCCTTTTTTTAATAACTAAATAAAGCATAGTTGTGAAGTAAGTTGTAAAAATATTGATGAGATAAATCTTGTGAGTTTTTTATTAATATAACTATATGTATGTTATTGTACAACTTTCAAAAATTTCATGTTGTTTTACTATTTTCTATAGTTTAAATCAATTTTTGTGTAATTATTGTAATTAATTCCAGTCTTTTACTATAGGTATCCTAAATAAGGTTCAAAAAATCCGACAGAAACTATATGTGAGGACCTGTGTACAAGGTTTGATCATATGCAAGACATAGATGAAAATTTCAATTGTTTGTTGAAGAAAACTCAAATTTCTATTTGTTTGTTAAAGTCAATTTGAAACTGTGCTGCGAGGAGGATATGTTCAGCAGTACGCTGGTGGATTCACATTTCTAACTGTGCGAGGAGCTAGTCATATGGCTCCATCCTTCCAGCCTGAGAGAGCTTTGATAATGTTGAGCTCTTTCGTCAATGGGATTCTTCCACCTTAGAGAATGGTCACTATGAGTTAGATTCGATAGAATTAGACCCATTCAAATAGCAAGAATTAGTAATCAACAGAATTAGATGCATTCAAAATATCAAGAATTAGGATTCTTGATCCCTCTATGTACAAGGTTAGATCATATGCATGCCATAGATGATAAATTCAAATGTTTGTTAAAGAAAATTCAAATTTCTATTTGCAAGTCAGTATCAAGGAAAATTTGGTCCCAAAACTGAAACTCCCCAGAGTCATATTTATGGGCATAAGAATATGAGGCATGTTTGGCATGGAATATTCCTCGGCACAAAAATCAGCTAGCCCTAAATGAGTTATCATTACTTTTATTTAACACCAAAGACTGTTGCGTGGCATTTGTTTGGCCGCCGTTCTAGTAGATTGAAAGGAAGTCTGTGTATGTTGCATGTAAACTTCCACTTGTCACTCCAATCTGAAATGGAAATTTTCCCGCTACTATACATCTCTCCATACACGAACTGCCGTCGGTTACCTTCCAAATCGTCGTTGTAAACAAGACTAGTGCGGATAAAATACCGGCTAAAACACTGCACTACAACGATAACTAACGGCTTCAAGGTGCCCCTTTCGCTCTCTATTCCCGGCTGTATGTCAATTCAACCAATCATGGCCGTTTGGACGGATCAAAACGTTGGTGCGAATAATCAGCAGTGATTCTCCTCGCACTGTAAGCGGTAACAAGAACATAAACATACAGGCACGCAGCTGCATTGCAATCCTGCAGAACAGAGTCACAATGATATTTCTTACCGGAAATATACAAAGGGAAGAATCCAAATAAATGTCCTTGTTGCAAAATGCTCCCTACCATACCCCCTGAGCCTATATAAACCCTGCATGCACAATGACATCTCTCATCCCACAGAGTCAGAGATCAACATCCATCTCATCAAAGATGAAGAGTTTTTCATTCTTCTCCCTACTTCTCATTTTCCTTGCAGCACTGCAACTGCAAGCCAAAGCGTCCCAGGAGGCTCAGCTGAGAGCCTTCATCTCGTCGAGGAAGAATAGCGGAAGCAGTACCGACGCGTTTAAAGTCCGTAACATAGCTGACAGGGTTGCGGCCAGCCTGAGCACAGAGAGCTCTGTCTCTGACCAGAGTTCTCTCAAGGCGGCCGACAAGATCACGGCGTTGCCGGGGCAGCCACAGGGCATCGACTTCGACCAGTATGGCGGGTATGTGACCGTCGACGAGGAGAATGGCCGTGCGCTCTTCTACTACCTCGTCGAATCACCTACCGACGCAGCAGAAAAGCCGCTCGTCCTGTGGCTCAACGGAGGTAAGAGCTATAAATCTCTTGTGAAAAATTCTGCAGGGTTTTAGACTTTGTAGTGCCAATTGCATAGTCGGAATTTTTTGTTACTACTACTAGATGTAAAATGCTCATACGGCTTGTACGTATGCCCATCGACAGGGCCAGGATGCTCGTCGCTCGGCTACGGGGCAATGCAGGAGCTCGGCCCCTTCCGTGTATCCGAAGACAACAAAACGCTCACTAGGAACATGAACGCATGGAACAACGGTAAGCCAAGACTTTCAACCCGTTTGACCCTTACTTAACCGGCTTGTTAGAAGTACTAACAGTTTTCTTCTGAAAACGACAGTGGCTAACGTGATCTTCCTGGAGTCGCCCGCCGGTGTTGGGTTCTCCTACTCGAACACGTCTTCCGACTACGATCTCAGCGGAGACGAGAGAACAGCTGATGATGCCTACGTCTTTCTTGTGAAATGGCTAGAGAGGTTCCCAGAGTACAAGGACCGTGCATTCTACATCTCTGGGGAGAGCTTCGCCGGCCACTACGTACCAGAGCTCGCCGCCACCATTCTTCTTCACAACACCTACAACAACAGAACCATCGTGAACCCACAGGGCATCCTGGTTCAGGGTGTAAGTGGGCACGTCCACGGTAGCCCACCAAGTGACCACCCTTGTCCTTTTAGTTTAACTGGGACACCGCTAATTATCCGTAGATTACGCTCTTGTTTAGCGGTCACCCGATTGCCCACTTTTTGCCGCCAGCCAGCTGACCAGCTCCACAAAGATACCGCGTACAGGATAGAGCTTTTTCTCCAGCCAGCTCTACTCAGTCTGCTTGCCAGAATCGCACCTCCCGCGCTGGACCGTGCCGGCATCAGAGATTCGGCACAGGAACGCACCTAAACCAGACTTCCGCTCCGCTGGCCTGGGTGCTCGCCGTCGCGGCGGTCGTCCACCTGACCCTGCTCCGGCTGTCGGGGAGCTCCCTCCTGCCGCTCATCTACAGGTTACTGAAACTGAAATTGGTGAGATGATCTGAATGTGTGGGATGTCCTGCAGAACTGGCTTAAGACAGAAAATGACATGAATGTGTTTAAGAAACAAAATGATAGGAATTTCTTTAAGAAATAAAATGACGAGATGTCCGGCAGAATTGGTTTAAGAAACAATTTTACTGAATATCTACCACAAGTTAACTTTACCGGCCTCTTCATAGAATATATGTTCAGTGATATCATCATCTCTCTGACCATTGCTCACTGTTGTGCTCTGAATGACGAGCTTGTGAGCATTTTGTTGAAGTTAAAACATATGGTGTACTCAACTAGTATTGAAAAATCTTATATGCTCCCTTCGATCCATATTAATTGACTTTAATTTTCAAAATTTAGATGAACCTATATACTAAATTGTGTCTAGATTCATTCAAATCTAGACAAATTTAAGTCAATTAATATAGGCGGAGGGAGTATTATAATCAATCTTGCTGATTTTGAGTTACAAAGCAACAACGTAGTTCGATATTTGCATACTTGGATGAGCGAAGCCGAGGAAGATGTCTAGTATAGAAGTGGTAGAAGCGGAACTTAATCATATATACAGTAATCTCTCTGTGTTGCAGTAATTCTTCTTTTTGTCCTTGTGATGACGATGATGATTGAGCAGTACGACAAATGCAATCATCTTGAACTACGAATGCTACTTCCTTCTTGCAATCCAGATGAGGAGCTTAGAGGGTTGCACAATCTGGAAGGACCAGATGGGATATACGCAAGGGACAGCAATCTTACCTTCTTCTGGCTCATCTTCTTCTACTCAACCTTGCTGCCTCCCTGCTCCTGCCCACAGACCTGGCCGGACGCATACGGTTCCCCATGGACCTCGCTGACCGCAGGCTGATCCCCATAGATCTCGGTGGACAGCGGCTGTTAGAGGGACGGGATGGAGACGGTCGGGAAAGAGGAGCGCGGGGATGGGACGGTGAGGGTTGGGCGTTCGTTGGGGGCGCCCGTCTCCATCGCCGGAGGGGATCCTTGTGGCGGCGCAGCGGCGATAGCGGTCACACCGTGACTGTCTGCCAGGTTTATATCTCTGCCCGTGGGTGTCCACCTAGCAACTTAAGTGGGATTGGGTTGGCGGCGCCGTGAGCAGCCGTGTCCACTTACAGCCTGAATCCTGGTACGTCCAATTTACATGCTGTAGTGGATATATGAAAATACTACTTACTTACTTAAGATCTCTTTTTCATTCTGAACAATAATATGTGTCTCCTATATCTTGAAGGTTGGAAACCCGTATCTTGACGCGAATAGAAACAGTAAGGGGGGCATCAACTTCCTTTGGACCCATGCGGTGATGTCCGACGAGGTCTACATGAATGTCACCAAGAACTGCGACTTCGACAACCTGAGCGGTACACTCTCAGAGACATGCCGCGGCGCTTTGGATGGGTTCTACCCAGGATATATTAGTGGATTCAACATATATGCTCCAGTTTGCCTTCATGCCCCCAATGGAGGGTATTACCCAAGTGGCTCCGTAAGACAACATCTCCTGATTTTCTATCCAACAGACAACTATTCTTTTCAAAAGGTCAAAAGATATCACTTCTTCAATTAAACTAGTAGACATATTGTTTACGGTTTTGCTTTTTCCGATCCTCAAATTGCAGTTACCTGGGTATGATCCATGTAGCGATTATCCTACCACCGCCTACCTCAATGATCCGACGGTGCAGAGCGCCTTCCATGCTAGAACAACCAAGTGGGAAGGCTGCGCGTAAGATCCTTGAGTTGCGATATATAATAATACATATATTAGCCTGCATAGAGCTCATCTGATTTTTTTTTAATCCAGAGACTTGGATTGGAACGATGCGCCGATGTCCATGCTCCCAACCATCAAATTTTTAATAGAGCACAAGCTTCCCGTTTGGATATTCAGGTACATACCGAATCACCACCCAATATTCTCACAAACTTGAAAAGTATAGCAGTAATAACAAATTAATTGAATATTTATTTCATAGCGGTGACTTCGATTATGTGTGCTCGCTTCCTGGAACGAGATATACAATCCAAGATCTTGGCCTCCCTGTCACCACTCCATGGCGCCCTTGGACAACAAAGGAGGAGGTAATTCCTAATTCCCAAACTAGTATATGCATCTACATATGTCATGCTTCACCTCGAAACTAGCTGACGGTTTCACTGGTTGCACCTGTAGGTTGGAGGCTATGTTCAGCAGTACTCCGGTGGATTCACATTTCTCTCTGTGCGAGGGGCTGGCCATATGGTTCCATCCTTCCAGCCCGAGAGAGCCTTGACAATGTTGAGCTATTTCGTCCAAGGAGTGCTCCCACCTTACATCGAACAACAGTGATACATGACACTAGTCGTACGGCACTGAAAAGGAGTTGGAGCTCCTTATGCTTTGATTAATGGTTCCTTTCGAAGGTTTATTTGCTTAATTTTGGTTTAGTATTCACTATGTATCCAGTAGCAGTTGAGAAATGTTCTGTGTCCCTGTGACCTAGCATGGATTTATTTCTTTTCAGTGACTTATGATATAATTTCAAATAAAGAAAACTATAGTGGCTCGTGTGTGCAATTATTGATTTGTCAGAGTAGCAATTTTGATATTCCATAAAAAATAAGTACGGTTCCTTGTAATTAAACTTATGATTAGAACAACGTTGTCTTGGTATTTTTCGCGTTCTTAAAACACCACATCAGCATGACAACGGTGTAATTAAGCACTTTCACTTTATTTGGTAAAATTAAATAATTGCAGAATCCATCTCCACAAATCTGTAAAGATAGCATAGTATAATTTTGAGAAGATAAACCCAAATTAGGATGAGCCTACTACAGTACCGCTAGATGCTAAAAACAATAGCATTGGTATAGAAAGGATCTAAAGCTAGATAGAAAAGGCAATATATACTTCTGCCAATATAAATCCAGGAGAAATAAGAAAAATGCTCCACTATCACTACAAAAAGTTGCCATCTACAACAGCTGGATTTCGTGGTAGAAGACAACTTTTTCGTGGTTAAAGGTCTTCTATCATGGATGAACATCCATTGTAAAAGCCCGTCACAAAAGATTTTACCATGGTTTTTTAAAATCGTGGTGGATGGAGCCTATTTACCACGAAAATTCCGACAGTGCTAGATGTGTTTCGCCATCGCCGTTGACTGCTAACATCATGCCACTGTTATGTGGCAAACGCCTTTTACGGGTACTTACCACCATCAACTATTCACAAATCCGTGGTAGATGTCAGGCAGAACCAAGGCCTGCAAATTATTAAATGGGCCGGCCCATGAGAGAAACCCAATAACAAGGCGGCACGCTACTGTTTTGGCCTGCAGTCGGCCTACGCTGGTTCTTGGGAGCCCATCACCTTGCAGCTCAACTATGGCATGTTAAATTTCAGATCCGTTACTATTTTGACATGTGTAAGGTCCTACCTTGTCCATCACTGTGCAACCCATCTATGCTTGTACAATTTGGGCCCGATACTGTTCCGGCCTATAGAAGACCCGATATTATTCATTTGTGTACACAACTGTCCTTTTACAGGATTTTGGCCTTTTGAATTCAGGCCCATTACTATTTTTTTTACCTGAATCAATCCATGAATCTTACAAGATAGTACCAAGGGTTTTATTCTACCAGATTATTAGAATTATCTAGGATCAGTAATGCATAAGTGTATTTTGTATTCCTATTTCAAATTTTCAATGTGATGGGGCCTACCTGCACTAGTTTTTTGAATTTCAATAACCTTGCAATAAAAGTGATGCATCAGTCAATACAAAAACCGGAAGCAAAGGGAAAGAAAGTCAGATCTTTCCATTCTAACCGCAGGAACGAAGGGCTCTAGCAATTTTTTTCCATGTCCATAACGCCTAGACCTACGATATTTTTGGGGCTCACAGTTCTCCAATTCACCTTCATACATTTTGGGCTACTCACTTTAGGTGCATGATCTCTTACTTTGTTACTCGTTGTGGACGGTTGCTTTATTTATAAAGCGGGGCGAAAGGCTATTTCGATCAACTTTAGCTGCATGGTCAAAAACTACTATAGATTGAAAGAGTTGGAAGATTCTTTTAGTTTTTTCGATCAAGAGTTGCAAGATTCATTTTGTGTGCTTTCCCACTGCAAGAAAAAGGAAAGATGATGATGATCAGGTAGGATGGGAGAAGTCTCGAGACTGATAACTATGTATATTGAAGAGCATAGAGCGGTAGTAATAGTAACTCTTGATTAGTCTATCAGTAGCTTACACATGCTCATCTTGGTATCATTTTCCCAAGCAGCAACAAATATACAGATATATCTTGCTAGGCATGTTGTTGATGTTGTCTGGAGCGCAGATCACATGACGATGCAGGAGTTGACGTTCTCGTCGTTGAACATGTTCATGTACTGCAGCTCCGGCGCGGCGGGGTCACCCATGGCCTGCGGCGCGCTGCGGACCATGCCCGCCGGTGCCTTCTTGTCGTAGGTGCCGCCGACGTACGGGTAGGTGGTGACCGAGTACGGCACATATGGCCACATCTCTGCCGCCTTCCCCGTGCTCTTCACCCGCGCCAGAACCTTGCGTGGCTCCACGTACCCTGTGACCGTCACCTTGCTTATCTTGGGGGTCACCGTCACGCTCGTCACACCTTTTGTATGAACGGTCACCACCAGATGAATTTAGAGTTATTACACAAAATTTCTTTCCAAAATAAAACTATAGAGATATTAATTTATCATTCTTTATATTATATATGTACCATGAATCGATTTAACAGCGTTCTTGATCCTCCTCTCGCAGCCCTCGCAGTCCATCTTCACCTTGATGTTTACTGTCTGCAAAATTTAAAAGCACTCCAGTGATACCTTATCTTGCAACTCAGCAAAATGGAAAAACAACGTTCCGAACCCTTGATAGGATCAGAAGCTGATATGTTTTTCGGAGGAACAGACCTAGACGAAAGAGAGAGCACATGGACACATGAACTCCAGAAGCCTCACCTGCAGTGGCCGCCTTTTCTTGACCCTGAAGGCTTCCCTTGTGTGTGTCAAGCTGCATAAACCAGAGAGGTGATCCAAGGCGCCCATGAATGATCAGACACAGCTTGATTCAAGCAAGATCAATGGAGCACTCTTGTGCTTGTTTGAAGTGAGAGGGCCAGTGTTCCTACTTCTCAGGACTTGGGTGAATGACAGTCATATATATATGCGCGGAAGAAGAAAGAAGACAAACAAGGCGACAAGGAGAGGATACCTAATCCTGTAGGGTTAGGGTGGATAAAAGTCAATATAGACTACAGAGCGAGTGATAAGACCAGTGAGCTTTCTGGCTGAATGATTGTTTTGGGCAAACATATCCCTGCTCCCAGGATGGGACTTCATCCATCCAACGCAAGGTATCTTGAGCGTGGCACTCTCCAATCATGCAATCAATCAAAACACACCAAAGGGGATAAAAAGTCTTACCGAGAAACAGATTTGCTTTTCTATCCGGATCATGTTCTTTCTTTTGGATCACACCCTGAAAGGTCTAGATACCTAATCCGGATTTCGATCTTGATTCGTGCTCTACTTGCCATAAATCCTCTATGCCATGGGTGGTGAATTAGTATAATTTAGTAAGTATGATCTTGACTGATCTGTGGAATGCTCTATCTGTCACATTACCAGTAGTACGACGGTGGCTTTGTTCCCATCTTGGATTTGTCTCACGCCTCAGTTTTCAGCCGCATGCGAGAAGGTTCTCTCTGCTTTCAGTCCGCAGTGGCTTGGTACATCAGTCCCCACTTTATACTTTGCATCTACTTTTGTATTTGCTGCTCTTTTTGGTTCAACGCTAGATGAGTTGCGTAGCCGATTTCTCTGGTACATATGCTAGCTGCTGCTTTTCGTAAGGAAGAGATGTTTCGTTGTTAAAGTTACCTTTGTACTCCCTCCATTTCAAAATATAAGATGTTTTAGGTTTGTAAAAAAAATGAATCTAGACTTGTTTTAATATGTAGGTTCACGCAACACACTAAAAAAAGTCTAGATTCATTTTCTTCACAAACCTAAAACATCTTATATTTTGAAACGGAGGGAGTAGCTCGGTCCCGTGAATCTGGATTCGTACGATTGTATGCATCTTGATGTAGAGGACGGAGGTAAAAAAATCTAAGAGAAAGGCCAAATCTCCCGACATTTTTCTTTAAAGAGTATATATTTTTTTAACGAAAAGGAGGTCTAACCCTAGCCTCTGCATCGAAAAGATGTATACAGCCTTTTATTTTATTATTAAGATAGAAGTATATAATACATAAAGCTCAAGGACCACACAAAGTTGAAAGTCGAATGAGCCATCTAAAAAAACGGACATCGAACATCCCCAGCGGCCATCAGTATGCAATTCTAAGATCATATCGCCATACATAGCGGCTGAAAATATCCTGCGCCGCTGTCTCCAAAAGGGTACATCCAGTAACTATAGCATGACGGTCCTTCTCTGGTTGGAGACACGCCCATGTATGGATCCAAAAGATGGCCAGAAAAATGACCTACAAAAAAGTTTTAGATCGGTCTCTATTAAAAAGATAATCGTTACAGACATTTCAAATAGCCCAAAGGACCGCGTAAACTCTAACTCTAAGTTGAATCTTATTTTTGTTAGAAACGCCCTTGAGCCAATTCCAAAAAGATTTTAAATACTCGTGGGTAGAGTTAAATTAAAAATCATATGTATAATGTGTCATATAATAGCTGCAAGTGGGTAGTCTATAAACAGATAGATGTTGTATAGTCTCGTCCTTGTCACAAAAGCAACATCTAGTATCTCCTTTCCGGTGCCTTTTAATCAGGTTATCTTTAGTTAGAATTACTTTCCTATAAACAAACCACATAAATATTCTGGTCTTTAAAGGCACTTTGATTTTCTAAATATATTTCCTGAGGAAGCTTGTGTTACCATTCAAAAGGTCTAAGTACATGGATTTGATTGTAAAAGTTCCTGATTGTGTAAGGCGCCAAATAAAAATGTCCCGTTCTCCCATTAGATTGACTTGCATAAGCCTAGACAGTAGATGCAACCATGTGTTCCATCTAATTTCCATCGAAGATCTCTTGAAAGACATATTAATTGGGTGCGAGGATAAGACTTTAGCAGAGGTAACTTGTTTTCGCTGCGCAATAATATAAAGGAAATTATATTGTTATGCTAAAGGCGTGTCTCCTAGACCAACGTCCTCCCAAAACCTCGTGGTCTCTCCGTCGTTCACCTGAAAACGTCCCTAACAAAAAAAATCATGTTTTACCTTCATTAGACCCTTCCAAAAAGGTGAATTGTATGGTTTTGCTGTCACTTGCGACAACGTTTGGGAGTGTAGATATTTATTTTGTAATAACTCTTGCCACACTTCTTCCTTTTTGAGGAGCTTGAAAAGCCATTTTCTAAGCATGCATCTATTTTTGGTTTCCAAAACTTCTACACCTAAGCCCCCTTGATCCTTAGCTCAGAAAATAATGTTTCATTTCGTTAAGCGATATTTCTTTTTATGATTATCGAATTGCTAGAAGAAACGAGATCTAAAAAAATCCAATCTCTTTCTAACCCCTATCGGCACTTCCATAAAGGAGAGCATAAACATTGGTAAATTTGTTAATACCGAAATTATAAGAACGAGACGATCCCCATAAGAAAGAAGTTTACCGATCCAGTTACTTAATTTCTTCTCAAACGGTCTTCCACGGGTTTTCACTCTCCATTTTTTAACTTGCGAAAATGAATATGAATTCCGAGATATTTAAAGGGAAAAGACCCCGATTGACAACCAAACAGATCTATATATTGATCCTCCACTGACTTAGCTTGTCTAAAGCAGAAGAGTTTACTTTTATGGAAATTAATCTTAAGACCTGATAATTGTTCGAAAATGCAAAGGATGAGTTTCATATTAAGTGCTTTTTGCATATCATGTTCCATAAATATAATTTTATCGTCCGCATATTGAAGAATAGACACACCGCCTTCCACTAAATGAGGTATTTACCACTAACCTGGCCATCCTCTTTTGCCCGGCTTATAAGGACCGCTAACATGTGTGCAATGATATTAAAAAGGATTAGATATAAAGGATCTCCTTGGCGTAATCCTTTATGCGTTTGAAAATAATGACCTATGAAATCATTAACCCTGACCTCAACGATGCCCCTTGTTATAAAATTCCGAATCCATTCACACCATTTAGGATTGAAACCTTTCATAAGCATGACTTGTTGCAAGAAAGGCCATCTCACCTTGTCATAGGCTTTTTCGAAATCAATTTTAAGAACCCCATCCAAAAAAAATCTTATGTAGCTCATGTATTGTTTCATGAAGCACCACAAACCTTTCTAATATATGTCTTCCTATCATGAAAGTTGTTTGGGTGGGTCGAATCACCTTATGCGCAATTCCTGTTAACCAATTGGTACCTACTTTTGTGAATATCTTGAAACTCACATTAAGTAGGCAAATGGGCATGTATTGTTGAATCTGAATGGCGTTTTTTCTTGGTAGAAGTACAATTATACCAAAGTTCAGTCAAAAAAGAGGTAGCACCCCATTTTGAAAGGCTCTGAACATATTCAGTAGCTCGGGCTTAATGACTTTCCAGAAGACTTGGTGGAATTCAGCGGGAAAGTCATCCGGTCCAGGTGCTTTATTCTTCTCCATTTGCATGATAAAATCATGGATTTCCTTTTCAATAAAATCCGCACACAAAATATCATTTTCCTTCACGGATAATTGAGGGATGTCTTGTACTTCCGACTCAATCATAGAGAAGAAATTTTCCTCGGGTGGCCCAAACAAGGTTTTATAGAATTCTGAAATATATATTCACAAGTTATCTTTGCCGACTATTGTACCCTCATCATGTTCCAACTAGAAGATCATCTTCCTGCCATGTTTTCCATTAGCGATTAGGTGAAAATATTTTGTGTTATCGTTGCCCTCCTAAACATGCTTAACATTTTCATATTGATCCCATTTACTCTCCTCATTTCTTCGTAGTTTTGCTAATTCATCATTGGCCTTTCGCAATTCATCTTTTTTAGTAGGAGTCAAGAGATTTGTTTCCGCTATGACATCTAAAGTTTCAATGATTGAAACCAAGTGTTTATTTTGTTGTTTATGGACTCCACTAGTATTTCTGGCCCAACCTCTCAGAAATTGCCTAATATGACGGATCTTGTTCTGCCATATTTCTAAAGGAGAGGAGCCATGAGAAACCGAATTCCATTTCTGAGCAATTAAATCGAAAAAACCTTCTTGCCTAGCCAAGACAGATCAAAAGAGAATTTAGATTTATTGCCAAAGTGAGCTTGTTCACCCGAGTCAATAAGAATAGGCGTGTGATCCAAACCTGCTCGTACGAGAGCTCTAACTCAAACCAACGAAAATTTTTGTTCCCATTCTACACTCACGAACCCGGTCTAACTTCTCGTATGTTGGATTTTCACGTCGACTAGCCCAAGTGTATTGTCTACCGGATAAAGCAATTTTACGTAGATCAAGACTCTCAATTATTGTATTAAAAAAGGACCACCTTGAGTTAAAATTATCGTTATTTTTTTCTTCGTGTCTCCCTATAATATTAAAGTCCCCTCCTACTAGCAAAGATAGGATTTTGTTTTCACAGATACCGACTAACTCAGCCAAGAAATGATGCTTATTCACATCTTGAGCTGCCCCGGAGACAGGCACTAGGATCCATTCAAAACCATCCCGATTAGATTTTAGATGAAACTTAACACACAATTCTACATTAACCACTTTGGAAACCCAGAAATTAGCTACATTTATACCGAGTAGAATACCACCAGATCTCCCTTGTGGAGGCAAACAGTACCATTCAAAGTAAAGTCTCTCGGACAAGCGTTGTGACAAGGAAGTTGAAAACTTGGATCTTCCTGTTTCAAGTATAGTAAAAATATCTAGCTTGAAATCCTTAATAGTTTCATGAATAAAAATATGCTTTGATGGGTCTCAAAAATCTAGCTTGAAATCCTTCTCACACTCAAGGTATTCAATTTTTTATTTTTACGAGACCTTGTTGTTTTTGGTATGACAGTCGCTGCTGCGAGTCACAGATCACCCATCCAGTTCCTCGTCGTTCCAAAGACTCATATCACCATCGCTTCCCTAATGTTTCAACTTTTCTGACATTCTCCGCATCTGACTTCACAATAGACGTCAAAGACATGACAAATGATGGTAACAGATATAAGATATCAGACCTTCGCAACACTCCTGCTAACCAAATGACCAGAAAAACATGGATACGCCCGACCAAATTCAATCCGATCCAGCAATCTCCAGGCATAGTCGCTCATGGGAGTTCGTTGGCGGAGCCTTTCAGAACTCGCTGCTCTAGACCAGCTTCCTAAGATGCACATGGCCATTAAACATCATTCATAAATACTGAAGGATGGAAGTGGGTAACCTTTAGGATACCCTCTGCCCTCTTTAGTACGAAAAAATAAACTATATTTTCATAAATCATCACTTTTTGACAACTAATTTATTTATTTAAACTATAATAAAATAGAGGGTACCATAAAGGTTTCAAACTGATATCTCTATAAATACTAAACTAATCAACTTACAAAAAGAAAAAGAATAAGCATATCGTCTCTAACAATATTTAGAGGATAGTGACCTTCTGAGATATGCCACTTCTTTTAGGAAGGATTTGTTTGGGCCTTCAAGGTTTTACTATACAAGTGAGAGAAAAAATACCTTAAATATCTCTCTCTCTCATCTCCGTGCGGCACCACCGCCACTGCACTGGTATGACGCCTCTCCCACGCTCGCCCCCTCCCTGACAACGCCAAGGCAAAGCCTGGGCGGCCGACGGCGGAGGCAGCGCTACCAGGGGGCTCCATGGCGTGCGACGGCTCGTCTTGAAGCTCCTCGGCCGTTGGGTACGGAGGAATGGTGACATGCCCCTACCCTTGGTCGCAGCCGTACAGTGAGAGCAGGAGGAGGCAGAGTTGGCGGACCCGCTAGGTTCTGGCCAGATTTTCGTTAGCTTTAGCTCCGCATCACGAGGAGGCCTAGGGCGGTGACCCTGAGTTTGACGGTGGTGGGTGTTTTCTTTGCCGAAATTGGTCGGCCATGTATTGCAGCTAGAGTGGCGAATCTCGGTCCGTCTTGTAGTCCCAGCGGCGAGACGGGGTGACATAGTCGTTGGTGAAAATTGAGACGGGGTGATGGCGGCGTGTTACGTCGTTACCTTGATGAAGGCATCGTTGTGCGACTCTTGTCGACCCACTCGTGCTACTTCGGGGGAAACCCTAGGATCTGGCTTCTAGATCGGGCAATGGCGGCGATGTGGTGTAGCGTTTTCCCTTGGGAGCATCGCTTGTGGAGCAACGCTAGATGGCAAAGGCGGGAGAGGTGGTGCGACTTTGTCTTGCACAGAGCTTTGGTGGCAATTTCAAGTTATGCCTGACTGATAGTGCTACGCACGACAAATCCTCAGGAGACTTCAAGATGTGTTGGCCGGTGGTACTTGGCGGCATGGTGCTGCGGCATACCGGTGGCGTCCACGACGTTCTTTGGAGATAGTGCGCAGAGAGGTGGTTCTACTTGGCACCATGGTGGTGTCGGTGGCTTGTGTGGCGGGAGTCTGCGCATTGATGTACATGCTCAAGATTGTTTGGCGTAAGATAGTGGAGGAGGCGACATCCGGGGCGAGTGTGTGTGTGCGTTATTTCGTGGATATATTGGGCATGGGGCAGTTGGATGTTTGCTAGATCTCGTTAGAGAGCTGGCGATACGGCTATCGTCATGTTCGATGTTTTGTTTTGGTTGTCTTGTTTTGTAAGATCTTTGTAATGGATTTTGTCAGACTTTGTTTTTTCAATAATGAATGAAAGTTGTGTGCATCGTTTGATGCAGAGGCTGGGGCATCGCTCCCCATTTACGAAAAAAATGATAGAAAATTTGTGGGCACAAGATGAAAAGGTAAATGATGAGAATAAAAGAAGGTTGGGTAAACCTTTTACCTAAGAAGAAATCAAACAGCTGATTTGTTAGGAGTTAATTTGAGTTCTCCCCTTGTTTGTTCTTTTCTCTATGTTGCCGCCTCTCCTAGAGCTAGCCGCCACCAACACCTCATTCTCTTCCTCCATAGACCGGTTCCCTCTCCTTCGGAAGGCTTCGCCGGGTCCAGAGGGGTGGGGAACCCAATCTATGAGTGGAGTTTTCAATAAAAGTAATGTTTTCAGAAGATTATGTTAGGATTTTGGTAGATATCTTCTTGGCATCTACGTCAATGGATATCTCATCGTTCGCAATAAGTGATCTTTGGCCCTTCGTTTGATGAAGAGATCTTCCATGCGTCAATCGTGATGTTGTAAGATTGAAATTCTATATGTACGGTCTTTTAGATCTTGCTTCGTCAGATCGATATTGAATTTTTCTCGTGGTTGCTAGATCGATCTTAGATTATCCTTACAATATCTGTCTCGGCTGTTACATCCTCGACAATCGAGATTCGTACTCTTGACTTTGTAAAACTTTTGTTTACTGGACCAAACCGTTGACTTTTTTTTTGGATTGTATCAATAGATAAAAATAGTTCCACCTGTAGCTATACATACACAAATGAGATATAAAAGATAATAATACGCATTCAATGTATGATAACACAATAAAGATTAGGGATACTTATGGACCATCAATACAAAAATATCCTTGTGCGCGACACTTTTTTAGACATCACAAGTGAAAAGTATCTATAAAAGTTTTTCATATGAAGAATGAGCATTTGTGGCATCGTTTTTACGCGACGGTTACGTCTACACCATGGTAGACTTGATACTGGCACATATTAGTGATGTGTTATCGTGTTCGGGGAGGCCGACGCATTTTAATGTCGCAGAACATGAATAGAGATGTATACTAGTGTATCATGCATTGTACCAGGGCCGGCTTTGATCCATGGCCAACATGGGCAACGCCCTAGGGCCCACACTCTAGAGGGGCCCATAATTCCATCCTCCCTTTACACATATACATACTTATGTTCTAAAAATAAAAGAACCCACATTAGCGCAATAGATCAACAATTTGGAGCATGTTCTACTAAAAAAAGCAATTTTGAGCAGGAAAGGCACGGTGGAAATGCTTGGCTTGGCAAACTTGAGCGATCGAGTTGGTCTAATCTTGTGGTACTGTTTTGATCACTAGGCCCATTCGTCCGCTCACATGCTGAAACGAAATTCAGTAATTATCTCACATCTCCGTCCTAGAACGGACCAGATGAAGGCAACTACTCTACCTCGTCGCCTTTATTCCTCTTTTGTCCTCGTCACCCTTGCCTCCTTCGCAGATAATCCTCGACTACTTTCTATCTCCGGCATTTTAATTGTAATATAAGGGCCATTGTTTGATCCATTTATACTTCTTTTTTAGATCGGTCCATCTATACTCATATCTCAATTCGCCCGCAGTCTTTAGGGCTTGATGATATATATTAGATAACGTTTCTTGAATATTTGTGGCTTGCTATAAGTTAGAATATTTGATTGGTGATATGTGGTCACATGGTGAAGTATAGCACTTAAATAGTCTTCCATCCATCAAAATGTTAAATTAGAATAAATTCGTCAATATGATCACGTGGTATGAATTTTAGTACTACAAACTATCTTGCTAATTTTTTAGGTTGTAATTATATTATGAATCATTTTCTAAATTTGAAAAATAAAATCTCAACCAACTACATCTTGTAATCATGATTCAGGTGAAGGCTCATCAAACATTATATATACTCGTCCATCTCGAGAAGAGTTAAATTTATATGAGCTTCCTTATAACCCTGCCAAAGGAACATAATATCACTATGAGATACAAATTAGTGATAATTGCGTTCTTACCCCATGACCTTTTTCCTAGCTCCAATCTTGGCAACACATATTTTTTCCTTAGGGGGCCATGTTTTAAACTTTGCCCTAGGTCCCCGCAAAATATAGAGTCGGCCCTGCATTGTACATGACATTTACAACATGAGTCCCATGCTGGAGACTAGTCACGCATCCCGCGCTGAATGGTCAGACTTGTCTCTCTTAATTGTGTGATCCACCATCGGCGAGATGACATTTATATCTCCTTGCACACCTTCCACAACTGCAATATCGGTCTCGATCCGTCTACTACTACTTCCATTCTCGCAGTACTCTCCTCAATTCTCCCTTCGAGAATCTTCACCGATTGGCGGGGACAACACCCAAGCCGATGGCGCACCAAGTACGTTTTGTTTACCTAGTTTGTTGCTTTTAGTTCTTGCTAATTGTTATCGATCTCTTTATTGATCAGAAGATATAATTTGGGGATATTGTTCTATGTAAAATCGTTTGGATTGGAGCATCTTCTATCAATCTCTCATTCTGGATTGTATGTGCGGCTCTAACATTCATCCACCTCGTCGACAGTGGTGACAACGATGGCTGGATCATCGGGTGCCACCTAGGAGCACTGAAGTGCAAGTTCCTACACTAGATCGATCCTTTGAACATGCCGGAGAGGCAACTTCCCTTGAAGAGGAAGCAGGGAGACGACGACACCAAGTACAAGATGCAACTTCTGTCCCACGCCGAAACCGGTGAACGAAGGTGAAATCCCTTGTCCTGGTGGCACCGAATTCGATTGGTGAACTGATGTAATTTTCTACTATAGTGCTTAGTAAATATATTTGAGCATTGTGTTCATCAAATTTTGATGTTTTGTTACTTTAATATCTATTTTCAAGTTTTAATTGTGAATCACGAGAGATTCGCCACGCCGAGTAGTGTCTCCTGTTAAAAATAATGGGCTAAACCAAATAGGCCCATGTATATTTCAGATTTTTCTTAAATCTCAAAGCCCAAATTTGTGGCAGCTCACATGTGTTTGGGCCCATGTTTGTGGTAGTTCACATGGGAGTGGAATTGGAGCTAAAGTTTAGTCCCACATGGGAAGTTGAAGAAGAGTTGCACCATCTTATAAGGTGGAGTGTTGCACCACTTTGTAAGTGAGTGACAATAAGAGATATACACGCGCTCTCCTCCGACGACGATGCTTGCCTGCCTGTCCGTCTCGTCACGACGCGCGCGCACTATGAGTTGCGGGTTGCGGGAATCTCGCCGAGCCGAGCTTTATTTTGCTGCTCTGGAAAATTGTGAGGTTTTTCCTCCGTTAGGGTTTCCTGAGCCGCTCTATATAAAGTCATGCGAGGCTACCCCCACAACACACAGAAAAAACCAATCTAGGGTTTTGCCTCCTCTCTGCTTGCGCCGCCTCCATATCCTACTCCATCCCGCTTGCCAGCGTGCACCGGCGGACAGGAAAGCAGGTCTCCGGAACCACTCGCCTTTGTGATCCTGTACGGGAGAGAGCGAATAAGGTTTTTGGGAAGCGCTCCGCGCGACTGCTCGAGTTCTCCATCACAGGACGTCTTCCATCCAAGTCGGCGGTGTTGCCTATCGTCGTCTTCGTCGACATATACTTTCATTAGTTATTGCTGCGATTACATCTACAACCAAACGGTACGAGCGACGTGCTGATGTTTGGTTATTCTGCATGTTCTGCGAGTACATGTTTAGCTGCTACTTGTTTCTGTTCATCTTGTTGTTTAGTACATCTAGTATGTTCGTGTTACATGAGCTAGTAGCTGGTTTTGTCATGTTTAATATTCTGGAATTAATCATGGAAATTGTGCCTAATTTTCCAACAATCCAAAAAACTTATTGTAGGCAATTTCCTAAATTAACAATGGCTGGTTTTACCAATGCACTAAGGCCGAATAAGTTTATTGGTGTGCACTTTAAGAGGTGGCATTACAAGGGTGAGCTTTGGATGACCACGATGAAAGTGTTCTAGATTAGTAAAGGCAAACCTGAAGGAACTATATCTAACAAGGATCATAAGAAGATCGAGGAAGACAATACTATCTTTGTGGGATGCATTCTGAGCATTCTTGATGACCGTCTGTGTGATGTGTTTATGCACATAAAAGATGGGAAGGAGCTCTGGGACGCACTGGACGCAAAGTTTGGTGTTGAAGATGCTGGCAGTGAACTGTACATCATGGAGAGCTTTAATGATTTTAAGATGAAAAGGACCTTCTTGTGGTTCAACAAACTCATGAGATACAGTGCATTGTCAAAGAGCTCGAACTCCTTAAGTGTACCGTACCCAACAAGTTTGTGGCGGGTTGCATTATTGCTAAGTTGCCCCCTTCATGGCGGAACTTTGCCACAACTCTCAAACACAAGAGACAGGAGATATCAGTTGAAAATCTGATAGCATCCCTTCATGTTGAGGAGAAGGATCGGGATAAGGACACTACTGAGAAAGGAGAGGGTCATGATACTGCAAACTATGTGCAGAAAGGCAAATCCGTAGGCAAGAACAAAGGGAACTTGAAGTCCACCTTTAACAAGCCTGTAAAGACTACAACCTTCAAGAAGAAGAAGCCGAACATGGACAAGAGTGATCTGACTTGTTTCACTTGTGGAGAGCTCGGCCATTTTTCCAAGGACTGTCCAGATTGCACAAACCGCAGAGGGAAAAATGCCAAGACTTTCAACATTGTGACCGCTAGCAATACTGATGGGTATGGTAATTTGTTTATTGTTCTTTCAGTATTTCAATCACCATGTTGGTGGATTGATACATGTGATAATGTTCATTTGTGTGCTGACATCTCTATGTTCACTTCTTATCAGGTCGCTCGGGATTCATCCATACTAATGGGGAATGGATCACATGCTTCTGTTCGTGGTGTTGGCACGGTGGATCTGAAGTTTACTTCCAGAAAGATCGTGCAGTTGAGGAACGTGCAACATGTCCCTACTATGAACAAGAATCTCGTTAGTGGCTCCCTTCTATGCAGAGATGGATTTAAGGTTGTTTTAGAGTCTAATAAAGTCGTTGCTTCGAAACATGGACAATTTATTGGTAAAGGTTATGAGTTCGGAGGCTTGTTCAGTTTTTCACTTTCAGAGTTTTGTAATAAATCTGTGAATCATATTTGTGGTGGTGTTAATGATGATACCGGTGTTTGGCATTCTCATTTATGTCACATTACTTTTGGTTTGATGTCTCAGATGTCCAGTATGAGTTTCATTCCAAATTTCACTATTGCCAAAGGTTCTAAGTGCCATAGTTGTGTGCAATCAAAGCAACCTCGAAAGCCTCACAAGGCTGCCGATGAGAGAAACTTGGCACCTCTAGAACTCATACATTCTGATCTATGCGAGATGAATGGTGTGTTGACAAAAGCTGGAAAGAGATATTTCATGAAGTTGATAGATGATGCTACTAAATTCTGCTATGTTTACCTGTTGCAAACTAAAGATGAGGCTTTAGACTAGCTTAAAATTTATAAGGCCAAAGTTGAAAATCAACTAGAGACAAAGATCAAGCATCTTAGGTTAGATTGTGTGGTGAACCACAAATATAGGGGATCGCAACAAACTTTGAGGGTAGTATTACCCAATTTATTGATTCGACACAAGGGGAGCCAAAGAATACTTATAAGCCTTAACAACTGAGTTGTCAATTCAGCTGCACCTAGAAATAGTCTTTATCATAGCAGTTTATCAGTAGCAACAGTTTTGTAGTAGCAATAGCATAGCAACAACAGCAGTAAAACAAGAGCAATAGTAACAGTAGTAGCAAACAGTAGGATATGAGTGTGGTAGGCATAGGGATGGATGGACGGGCGTTGCATGGACGAGACTATTCATGTAACTTCAAGATCTAGCGAATTTGTAGATAAATAAGATAAAGCATCCAAGTACTAAACAATCATAGGCATGTGTTCCATATATAGTCATATGTGCTCGCAATGAGAACTTGCACAACATCTTTTGTCCTGCCAGCCCGTTGCAGCGGTGCCTCAAGGGAATCTACTGGCAATTAAGGTACTCCTTTTAATAGAGCACCGTAGCAAAGCATTAACACTCCGTGAACACATGTGATCCTCACATTACAGCCATCCCCTCAGGTTGACCTAATTTTTGTCACTTCGGGGCCTTTGGTTCCGGACAATGATATGTGTACACAACTTGCGGATAAGATCACAAACAATACTATCATCATGAATCAATAATAAGTTCAGATCTGAGATCATGGCACTCGGGCCCTAGTGACAAGCATTAAGCACAACAAGTTGCAACAAAGTCAAATAGCACTAATAGAAATACTAGGCACTATGCCCTAACAATCTTATTCGATTACATGGTAGAACTCATCCAATCCTTACCGTCCCCATAGCCTACAGTGGGGGATTACTCAATCATGGATGGGGGAAACATGGATGGTTGATGGAGAGGCGTCGGTGATGATGATGGCGATGATCCTCTCCAAATTCCCCCGTCCCGGTAGGGTGCCAGAATAGATTTTCTGGTTCTGAATCGCGGTTTCTGGTGGTGGCGGCGCAGCGGAACTCTTTCTGGAAAAACGTCAACCCCCCGTGAGTTTATAGGTCAGAAAGAAACTTTAAAGGCGAAGAGGGAGGCCGAGGGGGTGCCTGAGGCGACCACACCCCCTCTAGGCGCGGCGAGGCCCAGCCCATGCGGTAGGGGGTGTGGGGCCCTCAGAGCCCCACTCCGTCTCGTATTCTGGCTCCGTGAGTCTTCTGGTGAAATAGGATTTTTGGCATATTTTCCGGGATTTTTCCTGATAGTTGATTTTCTACACAGAAACTAGACACCAAGGTAATTCTACTAAAAGCAGCATCAGTCGGTGTTAGTTGTATCCAAATCACACAAGTTTAGAGGAGAAATAATAACAAGTGTTCAGGAAAGTAGATACGTTTTGGACGTATCAACTCCCCCAAGCTTAGCTTATTGCTTTTCCTCAAGCAATTCAGTTGAAAACTGAGTGCGATAAAAGAACTTTCACGAACACATTTGCTTCATATGATGTAAATATTCTTAGCACAGGAGTAGATACTTAGACAATTCATAATAAGTAGTATGCAACTAAGTCGACTTAATAGTCATTGCAAGCTATGAAGAGATTCCAACTCAATAATAATAAGTAGCATGAAACATAAACATAAGCAACATTGCAATGCTCATAAAAAGGTATGATAGAGTGGTATCTCACTTGCCTTTGATGATGGAGCAAACATAAATGCCAAGGCACCTCTGAAGTTCAAGTGAAGACTAGAAGTAAAGATATCAGAGATACAAGCATCAAAGTCATGACATAATTAACCAAGTTTTGAGACAAGCACATTAAACTAAGAATGACAACTATGCTCTCAAGAAGGTGCTCATAGAATAAGTGGTGACTCAACAAGGAGGTGAAAAGGTTTTGAAAAGTTTGAAAAGCTTCCAAATGCTAAAAGTATGGTATGCATTAGCTTTGAGCTTTCATTGCCCCTATCATAGGCATATTTAGATGGTTAAGGTGAAAGTGAGGTCCAATATGAGTTATATGCTTGACAAACCATAAACTGGAAATCTCACGTCCCTTGAGTAAGAGGGCTGCTCCTCATGCTACTCAACTTTAGTTACCGGTAAGTTCTTATCATAGTAAATATATGCGTATCATAGAGAACCGCCAACGGGGCACCCCTTGCACATGATACAGGAGCTATCCAATAATCAAAATGACAAGGCAAGCAGACAGTGAGCATCTCAGCAATCTTCTTATTTACCATGGGAAAATGGTGCTTTTTTTCTCTCTTTCCTATTTTAAGTAAGTCTCTTTTTTTATTTTCTCAATCTCTATCTCTTTTTTTATAAGAAGAATGCTTCATAGATTGCTCACTATGGTTATGCTGCAAGTTTTCACCATGATTAAGCATGGCTTAGGCTAGCAGCCCAAGCGTTTCTCTAACACATATACATAATTACATGGACTTACAAGCACCCATTTTATTTCACATCGACGACATCCGCAAACAAAAGAGCATGATATCAACTGGGTATATATTTACAGGTGTTGAAAGTGTTCCCCGTGACAACACGGTTCTGCTAACTCCCAGCCTATAATTTGCAAGCATATAGCTTTCATGGACAGTCACAATGGTTCAGGTTTATTAAGTGCAATAAATAAAGTGTGTCATCAAGTTCGTGAGAGCTTTATTAACTAACTTTCTCATAACAAGCAAACATTTTATTTGGAAGAAAACAAGGCATAATGAATATGCACGGAATAGCAAATTATGCTAGTAGGTAGGTATGGTGGACACTTTTGACAATATTGGTTTTGGGGTGTTGAAAGCACGAGTAGAGCTCATACTCAGTGCAACTGAAGGCTAGCAATAGAAAGGGAGCGACAAACGAGAGAGCAGTAACTGTCATAATCATGCTTGCAACAAAACATGACTAATTAAGAAATGAAAGTGATACAAGAACTCTAAGGCAAAATAAATCATCGAGGCTTACTGACTATTGTACAGTCATATGCATGCGTGAGCATGTGCCAAGTCGATTCACATGAAACATTCAGAGGAGGATACCACAATATCATACCAAGTTATGAACAGAACAATGCAAGCAAACATTCATACGACATACTACAAACTATTAGCAAGATGGAGCTAATCATAAGAGAGAAAGAACTACTAGTCATCCATAAATAACATACACCTTACATGAACAGACTAAGCATGCCCACAATGATGAGTATATGTACAAAAATGAAAACAAATAGAGTTTGTTACCAGCCTCTTACCACACCTCAAGTTGTCTTAATCTTCAGTATTGCCCTTCACTTGTGTGGCTTGAATAATAACATGAAACCAAACTCCACTGAGGACTGCTAAACCCTACAAAGAACTTCACAAAACCAAAGAAGAATAACAAATATTTTTGGTGTTTTTGATTTTTTTAAAGCAAGCAAACAAAGCAAAATATTTTTGGATTTTTCTTAAGGCAAACCAAAGATAAAAAGCAAAGAAACAAACCAAGAGAAACAATGAAAATATTTTTGGTCTTTTTGTGTTTTGAGAAAGCAGAAACAAAAAACAAAAAGAAAGCAAAACATGGATATACAAAGAACCAACGAAACATGATATATAAATGAGTGTGATGTCGGTATACCTCCCCCCAAGCTTAGGCTTTTGGCCTAAGTGGGGCTCAATAGCGCGGGTAGTAACCCCAAGCTGGTGGGTCGTCATAGGAATGATCATAATCAAGCCCTCGCGATGAAGAAGAAGACGCGCTCCAATCATAGGAGGGCTGCTGGTATGAAGACTCCCCCATGTTGGAGGGCTGGACCGAATCATCTTCGGCATCCTCTCCAGCATTCTCCTCTTGCTGGGAGAGCTCCACCACATATGTATCAAACTCTTCCTCTGTGAGCGACCATCCTTGCCTGTTATCAAAATTAAACAAAGAAGGTGCAGGAAAATAGACTACTTTCTCAGTCCTACCCCCTCTCCAACCACGCTTGACAAATGATATTTCATACGGTAAATCTCTCAAACTAGCCCAAGAAGAAACAAAATTATGTTGAACCATGTAATCGAGATCGAGTCTCTCTATGGGGAACCGATAATCTGAATGGTGAGGCTCTAAACCATGAAAAGCTAATAGGCGAGACGCAACGAGACCTCCACAAATTCCACCCTTCTCGCGGTTAGTGGTAAGACGGTAAGCTATCAAAGCACCCAAGTTGTAAGATCTATCCCTATTCAAAGCAGCTGAGATAAAATCTAGATCAAATGAAGATAACTTTATAGCAGTATTTCTAGCAAGAACACACTTGGTAATGAAATAGGAAAAATATCTAATGGATGGAACTGAATGTTCCAAATTTTATCACTTTCCTTTGAAAAGTCGCAACCTTGGAAAATTTCAGCATATAAATCCATAAGTGGCTTAGGCCTCTCCCTGATCTGCTCACAAGATCCCCAATGTGGCACTCTAATAGCTGCACAAAAATCAACAAAAGGCAGGTTGACAGCTATGTTGTAAATTGTATAATGGACCATGGGGTTAGACAAGGACCAAATAAACCGGAAGTCCCGCACCACACCCATGGTTAGCTTAACATATTGATATGGTTCTTCTTCAACAAAATGTTCCAACCCTGCATTAGTAATCATAGTTTGGAAAACCTAGAAGATTCCCGCGGCTCTCATAAATTCAGGGCATGGATATATGGAAGGGAAGACTTCTTCCTCACGATGGACTTTCATTGGCTCAGGTACCATCAAATCATGTTGATGCAGTTGCTATGCACTCATCTTTTTTTTGAAATTTTTAGACAAACATCAAACCAAGTAATTTCCAAGTTGATAAATGATGAGGAACTACTATAGGAACTTGCTAGAGGGCTAAACATGCATCAAAATGAAATCTCTAAGCATAGAACACGCATGAAAGCTCACACAACCTGACACCTATAGTAGCAAAATACTCAAGATACAATCTACCAATCACAAACCTAATTGGACAAGCGGAGGAGGCACATACCAAGGAACAATCCCTCCAAAAATCAGCATCAAAGATGGGTTGAGCAAGGAGATCATAATAGGGAGCAAGAACAGTAGGAACTCGAGCTTGAGAAAGTTTTCCAGTGTTTTTCGGGAGAGAGAAAGAAGTGGCTGGAAGGAGACAACTTGGAGGGCCACAGGTGGGTCCCACCCATGCCAGGCGCGCCCTGGGGCTGGCCGCGCCACCAGGGGTGTGCAGGCCTGGTGGGTCCCCCTGGGCCATTCCAGGTGCCCCTCTGCCCCTTTTTCGAGGAAAAAATTAATATGAATTTTCTGGAATTTTTCGGGAAACTTTATTTTTGGCCAATTTTCAGGTTATGAAAATTGATTTTCTCGCAGAAACATATTTTTTAAGAAGAAGCAAAAGCAAACCAAAACCAAAACTACAGATGTTCTAAGACACTCCAAAAAGCAAACAACTAACAGAACTAATGCTAACAAGAGAAAGAGCAAAGACTAGGAAGGAGAAAAATAAAAGTGAGCAATTATAACCATTGTGAAAGCATTGTTTTGTTCATTAAAATCCCTTTGTTAACAAGGTTGATCAAGTATTGTTACCAAAACAATTTTGAATGAAACAAATCTTTGCATTTCACAAAATGATTGTGTTACCTCAAACTTGATAGCAATAGTCCCAATCATAATAGTTTCAAAACTTTCTTGTGGAATGGGACAATATATTTCTCCAACTTTGATGCTCTCAATATTTTCAATGGAATTCAGGCAATAGCTCTTATCAATCTTCTTGGGGAAATAGACAGTATGCTCTTTGTCATTAATATTAAAAGTTACTTTTCCTTGATTACAATTGATGATAGCACCTGCAGTATTAAGAAAAGGTCTCCCAAGAATAATGGACATATTATCATCTTTAGGCATCTCAATAACAACGAAGTCAGTTAAAACCAAGCAATTATGAGCACTTGAACAGGAACATCCTCACATATACCAATAGGAATAGTAATTGACTTATCAGCCATTTGCAAAGATATATCAGTTGGTATCAACTTTTCTAGCTGGAGTCTCTTGTAGAGATAAAAAGGCATAACACTAACTCCAGCTCCCAAATCACATAAAGCAGTTCTAACATAATTATTCTTAATAGAGCAAGGAATAGTTGGTATACCTGGATCACCAATTTTCTTTGGAACCTTACCATTGAAGGAATAATTAGCAAGCAAAGTAGAAATTTCCTCATTAGGAATCTTCCTTTTATTAGAGACAATATCCTTCATATACTTTGAATAAGGAGGCAACTTAATAGCATTAGTCAAAGGAATTTGCAAAAATAAAGGTTTCATCCACTCACAAAACTTGTTATAGTGTTCTTCCTCCTTTGACTTGTGTTTCTTATTGGGAAAAGGCATAGGTTTCTACACCCAAGATTCTCTCTCACTACCATGTTTATTATCAATAAAATCTTCCTTAGTGTACCTAGTGTTCTTGTAGGGGTTCGTAGCATGGAAGACAAAAAAATTCTACCGCATGAACACAAACAAGCCAAGATCTATCTACTAGATTGTAGCAACGAGTCGATAGAGTACTCACCCTCGAAGATTCCAAAGCGGTTAACGAGAGTGGATTCTCATGGGTGATGTAGTCATACACTTGCCGATCTCAAGATCACGTAGACGATCCTTCTGGCGTTGCGTTCTGGCAGCGCTTCTGCAGTCGGTCACACGTTCGGTACTCGATGAAGACCTTCCTCTCCCTTGTTCCAGCAGGCAATGGAGGTTGTAGTTCTCCATTCATGATTCCGTCAGCACGACGGCGTGGTGTTGGAAGTAGATGGAAGATCATGCAGGGCTTTGACTAAGCCGGAGCAGGTTATGGTGGGAATTAGGGTTTCTGGCAATCTAGGGTTTAGAGGGCCGGAGAGGAGGAGGTGGAGTTGGCGGCGTCGGTGTGGCGGTGGTGGTGTGGGGAGGGGCTGGTTGTGTGTCTCTTGGGGAACCCCCTCCCCTCTATTTATGAGAGGGAGGGCAGCTTAGGAGAGGGGAGTTTGAATCCTTCCCCAACTCCCTCTCCTAGTTGGCTTGTGGTGGAGGGAAAGCAGGTTTCTTTCCTTCCTCCACTAGGATACATTGTCCTAGTTTGAATTTTCAAACTTTCCTTTTGACTTTCAATTTGGAGATTAATTTCTTTCTTATAAATGCCCAACCAAGTGACCTAGGACATGATGCAATCATTCCACTTATTCATGACACATTCATGTACCCTTACCCTTCCGGTCCGGTGATCCTTCTAAACCCTTCTAGATCATTCTGGTGAAAACACCGGAATCATTCCCGAACTCTCGAATTGGACTTTCCTTATATGAATCTTATTCTCCGGACCCTTCCGGATCTCCTCGTGATATCCCGGATCCCAACCGAGATTCCAAACAACATTTGGTCTCCCTACTTACATTCCATATCTACTAAAGAAATCGAATCATTAAGTGTGTCTCCCTATGGTTCATGAATTACGCGGACATGACCGAGACACTTCTCCGATCAATAATCAATAGAGGAATCTAGAAATTCATATGGCTCCCACATATTTCTACGATTACTTTGCGATTGAATGAACCACTTACATACGATACCAATTTCCCTTTATCTTACGATAATTTACTTATCCGAGGTTTGATCGTCGGTATCTCTGCATACCTAGTTCAACCTCGTTACCGATAAGTATTCTTTTCTCGTTCCCGTGATATGTGATCCTTGTGAGCCAGTCACATGCTTGCAAGCTAATTGGATGACATTCCATCGAGAGGGCCCAGAATATATTTATCCGTCATATGGATGGATAAATCTCACTCTTGATCCATGTGACTCAACACATACTTTCTGAACACTCAATGCCACCTTTATAACCACCCAGTTAAGGTGTGGTGTTTGATGTCATCAAAGCATCCTTCCGGTGATGGTGATTAGCATGATCTCATGGTCGAAGGAATTAGGTTACTATGTATCAGAAAGCTTATAGCAAACGAACTATTGAAATGACTTGATCTTTATGCTACGCTTATCTATAGGAGTATGTCCATCACACCATTCTCCTAATGATATGATCTTGTTGTTAATAACATCTCAATGTTCATGATCAGGAAACCATGATCATCTATCAACCAACAAGCTAGTATTATAAAGAGGCTTTACTAGGGACTCTAATTTAGTTTACAAATCACACAAGTATTAATGTTTCGGGTGAATACTATTATAGAATGAATGTAAACATTTATCATAAACACAGAGATATAATAATAACTACTTTTATTATTGCCTCTAGGGCATATCTCCAATAGTCTCCCACTTGCACTAGAGTCAACTTAATCTAGATTACATGGTAATATACCGAACACCCATGGCGGTTTGGTGCTAGTCATGTTTTGCCCTCGGTAGAGTTTTAGTCAACGGATCCACCACATTCAGATCTGTGTGTACTTTGCAAATATTTATTTCACCATCTTGGACATGCTCTCGAATAGCGTGAAAATGCAGCTTGATATGCTTCAGCTTCTTGTGTGACTTTGGTTCTTACGCATTGGCTATGGCGCCCATGTTATCACAGTAGATAGACATTGGGTCCAGCGCACTTGGAACCACACCGAGATCTGTAATGAACTCCTTCATCCATATCGCCTCTTGTGAAGCCTCTGAAGCAGCTATGTATTCCGATTCAGTTGAAGATCTTGCCACAATGCTTTGCTTTGCACTCCTCTAGCTAAGTGCTACACCATTCAAAGTAAATACGTATCCAGATTGGAATTTAGAATCATCCAGATCGGTGATCCAACTAGCATCGGTGTAACCATTAACAATGAGCTGTTCATCACCTCCATAAGAAATAACCATATTCTTAGTTCTTCTCAAGTACTTAAGGATGTTTTTGACCGCTATCCAATGATCCACTCTTGGATCACTTTGATATCTGCTAGTCAAACTAACATCATATGCAATGTCGGGTCTAGTACATAGCATGGCATAGATGATAGATTCTATGGCTGAGGCATAGCGAGTCTTACTCATCCTTTCTCTATCTTCTGCCGTAGCAGGACTTTGAGTTTTACTCAAGGTCATATTGGGCAACATGGGCAAGAAACCTTTCTTGCTATCTTCCATTCCAAACCTCTTTAGAACTTTGTCCAAATATGTACTCTGTGACAATGATATTAGGCATCTTGATCTATCTCTATAAATCTTTATGCCTAATATGTAAGCTGCTTCGCCAAGATCTTTCATTGAAACTATTATTCAAATAATCCTTGACACTATTAAGAAGGTCTACATCATTCCCAATCAACAATATGTCATCCACATATAGTACTAGGAATGCTACAGAGCTCCCACTCACTTTCTTGTAAATACAAGCTTCTCCATAAGTTTGTAGAAAACCAAAACTTTTGATTACCTTATCAAAACGTTGATTCCAACTTGGGGATGCTTGCTTCAATCCATAAATGGACCGTTGAAGTTTGCATACCTTGTTAGCATCTTTAGGATCGACAAAACCATTGGGTTGTACCATATACAACTCTTCATCAATGTCTCCATTGAGGAACGCCATTTTGACATCCATCTGCCATATCTCATAATCATAATATGCAGCGATTGCTAACAAAATCCTCATAGACTTTAGTTGTGCTACTGGTGAGAAAGTCTCATCGTAGTTAACCCCTTGAATTTGTCGAAACCCTTTTGTGACAAGTCGAACTTTATAGACAATAACATTACCATCATCATATGTTTTCTTCTTGAAAATCCATTTGTTCTCGACAGCCTTCAGGCCATCCGGTAAGTCCACCGAAGTCCATACTTGGTTTTCGTACATGGATCCAATCTCGGATTTCATGGCTTCTTGCCATTTATTGGAATATGGGCTCATCGTCGCTTCATCATATGTCGCAGGGTCGTCGGTGTTGTCTATCAACATGACACTCATAACGGGATCATATGTCACATCCCAAGTTTTTCCAAATCTTGTAATGTGAAAAATAAATGAATAAAATAAAACTTTGTTGATTTTCAGGGTGAGAAGAAACTTTTTGATTCTAATTGGGAACTTTCAAAACCTATTTGGATCAAATAAAATCCTAAAGGGATTTAAAAATTTAAATAAACAATAAAGTTAAAAATATTTGGAACTACTATTTTTGAATCTTTAATAAAAAGATTTGGTTTCAAAAGAAAAGATAGATTTATAAATAAGGATTATTTTATAGAGCCAAATTAAACCTTGGCCAAGATTTCGAATTAAAACATTTTGTTTTGATAAAAATAGTAAAGGTTTATTTAAATAAAATAATAAGGATTTAATATCCAATTTTTATTTAAATAAAAGGTTTTACCATTTTAATTAAAACATCAAAACTTATTAAATTATTTTAAATAAGTTTTCCAAGTGTTTATTATTTTCAAATAAAACCTACTGAATGGTTTTGGTACTATTTTGGATTTCAAATAGAGTTTTGAAAATAAATAAAACAAACCCTATTTGATTTAACAACTAAGGTCCATTTTATTTAATTATTAATTGACCTTAAAATAAATATGTTATTTTTTTTAAACAAGTCTTCCAAGTACCTTATATTTTCAAATAAAACCTACTGATTTGGTTTTGAAAATATTTAGATTTCAAATGGAGATTCTAAATAAATTAAAACCCATTTGGTTTACTAACTAATGTCCATTTTATTTAATTATAAATGGACTCTCAAATAAAAACATTATTTTGTTTTGGACTTTGGTTTATGTTGTTAAACAGAACCAAATTCAGTTACAAGGTTTGGTGGAAGTTGTTTTGAATTGATTGTTTGAATTTCAAAACAGAAATTGTTTTGGGAAAAAGAAAAAGATTCAGAACAGAAAAAAAAATAGAAACAGGCAGCAGCCGAGCCGGCCAGCCCAACAAGCCCAACAGCAGCCCACCTCCTCTTTTCCCCCGAAGCGTTTTCTTCCACTCGAACTCACACACGCTAAGTCACTGAACACTGGCCCCCGCCTCCACTCCCTTTCTTTCGCTGACGAGCAGACCCCACCGCCAGCTCACCGTCTTCAACCGCGGACCTGTTCCTCTCCCTCACCTCGCCGGCCGTTTCTGGCTATAATCGCACGCGTAAATTCGCATCAATACCCCAGCAATTCAACCCCGTGACCATGCAGTGATAAACGCCAGCGTCTCCTCTCTCGTTCCCCTCTGTCGCCTCACCTCAACACGCCCCCAGGCCGCCCAATTCCTCGCCACACCATCCTCTGTCCGACGACGCTCTGGCGACGATTCCGACCAGCATTCACCGCCCCTCGCCTCCTCGACCACGCACACATACTCCCCACCTCCTGGCGCATCTCCCCGTGCCACTCATTCTTCCGCAAGTGCCCTGTAGCCTCGGCTTCGTCGACACCGAGCGTGCACCGCCGTCTGCCATTACTCCGTCGAGCACCCCAGGTGAACTCCGACCGTCCTAAGCTCTCTCGAGGATGCATACATCTTCCCCAGATCATTCCGCGTCTAACCATGCCTCCACTTTGTCTTAGCACGATCCTAAACGACGCCAGCAACGACGCCTGAGCACAACCGACGCCGCTGCACACTCCGGCGAGGGATTGCCGCTGTACCAGAGCGCCCCTTGACTCCTCGAGAACACGTTGATCTTCACCAGACTTCTGCGATCACTGTGAGCATCTCCCCACCTTCCTTTGCTTCCTATATCGTCGGCACCGCCACCATCTGGCCGCTCCGCCGCCAGCCACCGCCGCAGCGCCGCTAGTTTTAGGTCGAGCTTGCAGCAGCCATCCGATCTCGATCCAGTGGCTAGGATAGAAGCTAGGTGAAAGGGTAAGTAGCATCTGCACGCCGTGCGATGTGACTTGATCCAACGGTCTGTGTTAGTCGATCCACGCGAAACGTTTTCGACGAATAGGAATCAGACGCGTGTCACTGGTTTGAGTTAAAACAGAATTTTGAATCAGATTTGTTTGCAAAATTGAAACCCTTGTAACTTTTGATCCGCACGTCCAAATTTTGCAAACTTTATATCAATGGAATCAGTGGAACAAGCCCTAGCCAACCATGCCATTTGTTTAGTAAAAAGCTTCTGGAAAAATGTTTGTTTTTGCAGAAACATTTGTATGCTTGTTTAGATTATAAAAATAGTTCAAAAATGGTTTTGGGGTTAAAATCTTTTGCAAATGGAGTATTTTGAACCTACTGACCATAGGAAACACTTTGTGGTTTCAAAAATGTATTTGGTGAAACAAAAGAATGATTCTTTGATTTAAAACCAAATCTAGTCAAATAAAAATATGATTTATTTACTAAAAATGGTTTTGGAAGAAAACTTTTGGGAGATGTTTTGTTTTAAACTCTCTGACCCCAAACACCAAGTTTTATGGTTTGAAAACATATTTGGTGAACCCTATAGATTAATGCCTTAGTAAAAATATTTCTACACCACATAAAATGATACCTTATTTTGAAAATGGTTTATGAAGTGAAACCTTTTGCAAATGACTTTGCCACTTTACAAAATGATCATTAGGTGTTTTAAAATGTTTATGACCCATTAGAAACCACTTTTACAAATAAAATAGCCCTTTTGCATGCTTGCATGTATTGCTTTGATTTATTATTTTATGTGATGTTTTGCTTGATTGGTAGATTGAAATATGGTTTGCTTGATTGATTTGTAGTGACTTGAAGTGTGTGAACATTGCAAAGATCAAGGAGTGAACCTATACTCTACCAAAAATGCAAGTGATGCTTCATTCTTTTTGTCCCATTACTTTCACTATGCATTAGTGTTTTTTTGTAAGTAAAACTTGCATGGAATTTTGCTAAGTATAAACCTTGCTATAGGAAAACCTAGTAGATGAAACCTTAGTGGAATATTTCCTAAGTTAAGACTCCTACTACTATCATGCTTAGCTTAGCTAATAGAAAACAAGGGTGGAAATATATTCATACTATGGAAAAATTTCTAAGTCTGAGGACTTGTGTTTTTGTTTAATAAAACAACTAAGTTAATGAATCACCTGGGTGGAATGGTAATTGCTTGGTGGTTTTTGGTTGAGTGGTTCACAAGGCCCATGTCTATGGTCGACCTTGTGTATCTCACTTGTGGATGGCCACCCAGGAACAAAGAGATTTGAGATGTCAAATGTTGAGAAGCTTCAAGTGCAGCCACTTGGCATTATGGGCTCTGCCTGGATCATATAGGTTGCAAGAACTTAGCCATATGGACAGTTGGTGGTAGAGTTTGATAGGTTGGAACACGTCCGTTTTGGTCTAAGGGAAGGATTTTGAAAGATCTTGTCTTGGGAAACCAAGTCTTATGGGGAAAGTGCACCACCTCTGCAAAGTGTAAAATCTAAGTACTTAGCCATGTCCCTGGTAAAGGACAATTTGAGCATCAAGACATGGAAGCAATCAAGAATCTCATCATTCAAATTTCTAAGTTAAAAACTTGTGGTTTGAACAAGGGTTAAAGAATCTTCAATCTTTGATTGGGAGAAATGTTTTTGTCAAGCAAAAACTTTGTGTTTTCAAATGTTAAGGAAAAATCTATTTTGAGCAATGCAAGCCTCAACTCCACTTAGCCAAATGCATATAGATGATAGATTCCACTATACTACCATAGTATCACTTGCCAATACAATTCAAATGTATTGACCCTTGTGGCTGTAACTTGTTATGTTGTAGGTTTGATTGTTTTAGTGAAGTCTGTTGATTAGGATTACAAAGTCTACAACCAACATGTCTGCCTATGGCACTTTGGAGATGAAGG
Organism: Avena sativa; assembly: GCA_916181665.1. Taxonomy (NCBI): domain Eukaryota; kingdom Viridiplantae; phylum Streptophyta; class Magnoliopsida; order Poales; family Poaceae; genus Avena; species Avena sativa. The sequence continues at coordinate 389,053,524 of OV702297.1, read as the reverse complement.
ACCCCATGCTTATAGATATTCTGCTGCAATGTAATGTAATAGCCAAATGAGCTATGTAAGATGTAATAGAATTATGTTATTCCTGGTTATAAAGTTATAATATGACCTTTGTTTCTTGATATTACATCTTAACTGTGGATGCTAGCTATTGATCCAGGGACTAGCATTGTAAACACAGGGGACTCTACCTTATTAAAGGATGGGACCCTTACAGATGGTATCAGAGCATTTTGTTGCCTGTAGTATTTGTAACCCTAGGATTGGACAAAACCCCTTAGAAAAATAGGAGTTGTATTTGTTCCAAAACTTATTTATAAACAATCTTGTAAACTCTTTCCTCAACCATTTTGGTTTCAACTCTACATCTCTTCTATTTTCAACTTGATGGAAAAACCTACCCATGACCAAAGACTTCACCATGTGCAAAGGACTTCTTCAACTCTAATGACTTCAACTTCTTCAACTATAATGACTTCAACATCTTCAGCATATTCACCAAGGACCTCAAACTTGGATACCACTAAGGACTACAAGTGAGACAAAGAAATCTTGCCCAACATGTGGAGACTAAGGAAATGCAAAATTAGAAGGAGTTCACTTCACTTGAAGTTTTGTGACCAAGAGTTTTCCTAAGGAAACCATGATCTCATGCAAGAAGAATCAACCAAGAAGGAAGGAAAGATCACAAGTAAACCATATAGATGGACCACCATATTTTAGTTAAGTCAAACACACCAACTTATGTGGTGTAACAAAAATATTTTGGATGCCTAAAAATATTCTTGAAACTTATTGTTTGAGTGGAATGTTTGTTTGTGATTGCTTGCACATTGCTTGAATGAATTGTGATGTGTGTGATTAGAACTATTTCCTTAGAAATATTTTTGCCTATTCTAATCCCAATCCAACCCAAACAGATGACTTCTCCAAGAAACTCCAACATCAAAGTTGATGACAACAACAACCAAGAGGACAACATGAGAGAACTTATAGCAACGCAAAACCAGTTGATCCAAGAGACAACTCAGCTTTTAGCCAACAACAATGGACTAGACCCAGCCATACAAAGGATTTTGAAACTTCAGTCCCAATTGTTGCAAAGATTGGTTACTCAAATGATCAACATGGGAGAAAACTTTTCCCAAAGAGCTAATGACAACAAGGATGACAAAGATGTTAATCTAGAAGGAACCCAAGCTAGCAATGTTTGTAAAGACAAGGATCATACATCCAAGGAGCATGAAAACCAATTCCCTAATTGTGAAGAAGAAGGGCATATCTCTAGTAACTGCCCCAAGAAGAGAGAAAGATTTCCCACCTTTGAGGAGCATGAACTAGAAGAACTCCTAGCTTTGGAGAGACCCAAGAAGAAGAAGAAATGCCCCAACCCTAACAAGAAGGATGTTACTCAAGTGCAATGTTACAATTGCAAAGAGATGGGACACTATGCCAATGAATGCCCAGAAAAGAAGAAGAACCAAGGAAACAAACAAGAGGCAATGATACCAAAGGAAAAGAAAGATATCTGCCAAGTGATGTGTTTCAGATGCAAGGAACTAGGCCACTATGTAAACTTCTGTCCAGGAAAGATGAAGCACAATATAAACCAGCCTATGAAGGACCTTAGCCTTGTCACATGTTTTAAGTGTGAAAACAAAGGACACTATGCAGATGTTTGCCCAGAGAAGTTTCCCCAGAAGGCCAATATGTAATTTAGTTGGAAATTTTTTAAGGGTGGTAGTACCCTAGATGTTTTGAGCCTACTTGTGACCCTAGCCTTCCCAAATCTCGGGACGAGATTTATTTTAAGGGTGGTAGCCTGTCACATCCCAAGTTTTTCCAAATCTTGTAATGTGAAAAATAAATGAATAAAATAAAACTTTGTTGATTTTCAGGGTGAGAAGAAACTTTTTGATTCCAATTGGGAACTTTAAAAACCTATTTGGATCAAATAAAATCCTAAAGGGATTTAAAAAGTTAAATAAACAATAAAGTTAAAAATATTTGGAACTACTATTTTTGAATCTTTAATAAAAAGATTTGGTTTCAAAAGAAAAGATAGATTTATAAATAAGGATTATTTTATAGAGCCAAATTAAACCTTGGCCAAGATTTTGAATTAAAACATTTTGTTTTGATAAAAATAGTAAAGGTTTATTTAAATAAAATAATAAGGATTTAATATCCAATTTTTATTTAAATAAAAGGTTTTACCATTTTAATTAAAACATCAAAACTTATTAAATTATTTTAAATAAGTTTTCCAAGTGTTTATTATTTTCAAATAAAACCTACTGAATGGTTTTGGTACTATTTTGGATTTCAAATAGAGTTTTGAAAATAAATAAAACAAACCCTATTTGATTTAACAACTAAGGTCCATTTTATTTAATTATTAATTGACCTTAAAATAAAAATGTTATTTTTTTAAACAAGTCTTCCAAGTACCTTATATTTTCAAATAAAACCTACTGATTTGGTTTTGAAAATATTTAGATTTCAAATGGAGATTTTAAATAAATTAAAACCCATTTGGTTTACTAACTAATGTCCATTTTATTTAATTATAAATGGACTCTCAAATAAAAACATTATTTTGTTTTGGACTTTGGTTTATGTTGTTAAACAGAACCAAATTCAGTTACAAGGTTTGGTGGAAGTTGTTTTGACTTGATTGTTTGAATTGATTGTTTGAATTTCAAAACAGAAATTGTTTTGGGAAAAAGAAAAAGATTCAGAACAGAAAAAAATAGAAACAGGCAGCAGCCCAGCCGGCCAGCCCAACAAGCCCAACAGCAGCCCACCTCCTCTTTTCCCCCGAAGCGTTTTCTTCCACTCGAACTCACACACGCTAAGTCACTGAACACTGGCCCCCACCTCCACTCCCTTTCTTTCGCTGACGAGCAGACCCCACCGCCAGCTCACCGTCTTCAACCGCGGACCTGTTCCTCCCCTCACCTCGCCGGCCGTTTCTGGCTATAATCGCACGTGTAAATTCGCATCAATACCCCAGCAATTCAACCCCGTGACCATGCAGTGATAAACGCCAGCGTCTCCTCTCTCGTTCCCCTCTGTCGCCTCACCTCAACACGCCCCCAGGCCGCCCAATTCCTCGCCACACCATCCTCTGTCCGGCGACGCTCTGGCGACGATTCCGACCAGCATTCACCGCCCCTCGCCTCCTCGACCACGCACACATACTCCCCACCTCCTGGCGCATCTCCCCGTGCCACTCATTCTTCCGCAAGTGCCCTGTAGCCTCGGCTTCGTCGACACCGAGCGTGCACCGCCGTCTGCCATTACTCCGTCGAGCACCCCAGGTGAACTCCGACCGTCCTAAGCTCTCTCGAGGATGCATACATCTTCCCCAGATCATTCCGCGTCTAACCATGCCTCCACTTTGTCTTAGCACGATCCTAAACGACGCCAGCAACGACGCCTGAGCACAACCGACGCCGCTGCACACTCCGGCGAGGGATTGCCGCTGTACCAGAGCGCCCCTTGACTCCTCGAGAACACGTTGATCTTCACCAGACTTCTGCGATCACTGTGAGCATCTCCCCACCTTCCTTTGCTTCCTATATCGTCGGCACCGCCACCATCTGGCCGCTCTGCCGCCAGCCACCGCCGCAGCGCCGCTAGTTTTAGGTCGAGCTTGCAGCAGCCATCCGATCTCGATCCAGTGGCTAGGATAGAAGCTAGGTGAAAGGGTAAGTAGCATCTGCGCGCCGTGCGATGTGACTTGATCCAACGGTCTGTGTTAGTCGATCCACGCGAAACGTTTTCGACGAATAGGAATCAGACGCGTGTCACTGGTTTGAGTTAAAACAGAATTTTGAATCAGATTTGTTTGCAAAATTGAAACCCTTGTAACTTTTGATCCGCACGTCCAAATTTTGCAAACTTTATATCAATGGAATCAGTGGAACAAGCCCTAGCCAACCATGCCATTTGTTTAGTAAAAAGCTTCTGGAAAAATGTTTGTTTTTGCAGAAACATTTGTATGCTTGTTTAGATTATAAAAATAGTTCAAAAATGGTTTTGGGGTTAAAATCTTTTGCAAATGGAGTATTTTGAACCTACTGACCATAGGAAACACTTTGTGGTTTCAAAAATGTATTTGGTGAAACAAAAGAATGATTCTTTGATTTAAAACCAAATCTAGTCAAATAAAAATATGATTTATTTACTAAAAATGGTTTTGGAAGAAAACTTTTGGGAGATGTTTTGTTTTAAACTCTCTGACCCCAAACACCAAGTTTTATGGTTTGAAAACATATTTGGTGAACCCTATAGATTAATGCCTTAGTAAAAATATTTCTACACCACATAAAATGATACCTTATTTTGAAAATGGTTTATGAAGTGAAACCTTTTGCAAATGACTTTGCCACTTTACAAAATGATCATTAGGTGTTTTAAAATGTTTATGACCCATTAGAAACCACTTTTACAAATAAAATAGCCCTTTTGCATGCTTGCATGTATTGCTTTGATTTATTATTTTATGTGATGTTTTGCTTGATTGGTAGATTGAAATATGGTTTGCTTGATTGATTTGTAGTGACTTGAAGTGTGTGAACATTGCAAAGATCAAGGAGTGAACCTATACTCTACCAAAAATGCAAGTGATGCTTCATTCTTTTTGTCCCATTACTTTCACTATGCATTAGTGTTTTTTTGTAAGTAAAACTTGCATGGAATTTTGCTAAGTATAAACCTTGCTATAGGAAAACCTAGTAGATGAAACCTTAGTGGAATATTTCCTAAGTTAAGACTCCTACTACTATCATGCTTAGCTTAGCTAATAGAAAACAAGGGTGGAAATATATTCATACTATGGAAAAATTTCTAAGTCTGAGGACTTGTGTTTTTGTTTAATAAAACAACTAAGTTAATGAATCACCTGGGTGGAATGGTAATTGCTTGGTGGTTTTTGGTTGAGTGGTTCACAAGGCCCATGTCTATGGTCGACCTTGTGTATCTCACTTGTGGATGGCCACCCAGGAACAAAGATATTTGAGATGTCAAATGTTGAGAAGCTTCAAGTGCAGCCACTTGGCATTATGGGCTCTGCCTGGATCATATAGGTTGCAAGAACTTAGCCATATGGACAGTTGGTGGTAGAGTTTGATAGGTTGGAACACGTCCGTTTTGGTCTAAGGGAAGGATTTTGAAAGATCTTGTCTTGGGAAACCAAGTCTTATGGGGAAAGTGCACCACCTCTGCAAAGTGTAAAATCTAAGTACTTAGCCATGTCCCTGGTAAAGGACAATTTGAGCATCAAGACATGGAAGCAATCAAGAATCTCATCATTCAAATTTCTAAGTTAAAGACTTGTGGTTTGAACAAGGGTTAAAGAATCTTCAATTTTTGATTGGGAGAAATGTTTTTGTCAAGCAAAAACTTTGTGTTTTCAAATGTTAAGGAAAAATCTATTTTGAGCAATGCAAGCCTCAACTCCACTTAGCCAAATGCATATAGATGATAGATTCCACTATACTACCATAGTATCACTTGCCAATACAATTCAAATGTATTGACCCTTGTGGCTGTAACTTGTTATGTTGCAGGTTTGATTGTTTTAGTGAAGTGTGTTGATTAGGATTACAAAGTCTACAACCAACATGTCTGCCTGTGGCACTTTGAAGATGAAGGACCCCATGCTTATAGATATTCTGCTGCAATGTAATGTAATAGCCAAATGAGCTATGTAAGATGTAATAGAATTATGTTATTCCTGGTTATAAAGTTATAATATGACCTTTGTTTCTTGATATTACATCTTAACTGTGGATGCTAGCTATTGATCCAGGGACTAGCATTGTAAACACAGGGGACTCTACCTTATTAAAGGATGGGACCCTTACATCATACCAATCGGAAGTGATACAATTTCTCGTTGACCTTCGAGGTTTCGTAGTAACTTCAACCGAAGTTTCATGATCAACATCATTAGCTTCCTCTCTTGTAGGCGACACAGGAACTACTTCCGGTGCCACGCTACTCTCAAATCCGAGAGAAGGTTCGACAACCTCGTCGAGTTCTACTTTCCTTCCAGTCACTTCTTTCAAGAGAAACTCCTTCTCTAGAATAGATCCATTCTTAGCAACAAAGATTTTGCCCTCGGATCTATGATAGAAGGTATACCCAATAGTTTCCTTCGGGTATCCTATGAAGACACATTTTTCCGCTTTGGGTTCAAGCTTGTCGGGCTGTAACTTCTTAACATAAGCTTCACAACCCCAAACTTTAAGGAACGACAATTTAGGTTTCTTCCCAAACCACAATTCATACAATTTTGTTTCAACGGATTTAGATGGTGCCCTATTTAAAGTGAATGAGGTTGTTTCTAACACATAACCCCAAAATGATAGCGGTAAATCTGTAAGTGACATCATAGAACGAACCATATCTAAGAGAGTTCGATTACGATGTTCGGACACAACATTACGTTGTGGTGTTCCCGTCGGTTCCAATTATGAAAGTATTCTGCATTTCTTCAAATGCTCGCCAAACTCGTAACTCAGATATTCACCTCCATGATCAGATCGTAGAAACGTAATCTTCTTATTATGTTGATTCTCTACTTCACTTTGAAATTCCTTAAACTTCTCGAAAGTTTCGGACTTATGTTTCATGAAATAGATATACCCATATCTACTCAAGTCATCCGTGAAGGTAAGAACATAACGATAACCACCGCGCGATGCTACACTCATTGGTCCACACACATCAGTATGTATGATTTCCAATAAGTCCGTAGCTCGCTCCATCATACCAGAAAATGGAGTCTTAGTCATTTTACCCATCAAACATGCTTCGCATCTTTCAAGTGATTCAAGAAGTCCATCGGAATGGAGTTCCTTCATACGCTTCACTCCAATGTGACCAAGACGATAGTGCCACATATAGGTTGAGTTATCGCTCAATTTCAAACGTTTAGCTTCAATGTTATTAATATGTGTATTACTACAATCGAGATTCAACAAGAATAGACCATCTATCAAAGGTGCATGTGCATAAAACATATTACTCATATAAATCAAACAACCATTATTCTCGGACTTAAACAAGTAATCGTCTCGCAATAAACATGATCTGGATATAATGTTCATGCTCAGCGCAGGAACCAAATAACAATTATTTAAGTATAAAACTAATCCCGATGGTAGATGAAGAGGTAGCGTGCCAACCGCGATCACATCAACCTTTGATCCGTTTCCAACGCGCATCGTCACCTCGTCTTTTGCTAGTTTCCGTCTATTCTACAACAGCTGTTTCAAGTTACAAATATGAGCAATCGAACCAGTATCAAATACCCAGGCACTATTATGACTACTAGTGAGATACACATTAATAACATGTATATCGGATATACCTTTCTTCTTGTTGTTGTCGTTCTTCAAATCCGCCAAGTACTTAGGGAAATTCCGCTTCTAGTGACCTTCTCCCTTGCAGTAGAATCACTCAGTATCAGGCTTTGGCCCAGCCTTGGTCTTCTTCGCCAGCGCGGTAACTTTCTTACCGCCCTTCTTGAAGTTTCCCTTTTTCTTAGACTTGCCTTGCTTCTTGAATTTGGTGGTCTTATTGACCATCAAACTTGGTGCTCTTTCTTGATCTCCACTTCCGTAGAATTTAACATGGAGAAGAGTTCGGGCAACGAGTTGTCCATGTTTTGCATATTGTAGTTCATCACAAAGTTCTTGTAACTTGGTGGTAGTGATTGGAGGACACGGTGAACCCCCAAAGCATTAGGAATCACTATACCCAAGCTTTGGAGCTTACTTGCGTGCCCATACATCTTAAGCACATGTTCACTGACGGAGCTGCCCTCTTCCATCTTGCAATTAAAGAACTTTTCAGAAGCCTCATAACTCTCAACTGCCGCGTGAGCCTCAAATATCATTTTTAGTTCACGGGCAATATCATGCGGGTCATGGTTCTCAAACCTTTTCTGAAGCTCCGATTCCAAACCATACAAGATAGCACATTGAACTGTGGATTACTAATTCTTCCGAGCGAGGAAAACATTCTTCACCTCATCAGTAGCATCAGTTACACGTGGGTCACCCAGCGGTGCATCCAACACTTAGGTGAAATTATCAGCATTGAGGACAATCCTCAAGTTGTGGAACCAATTCGCGAAGTTGCTTCCATTTTTTTCAACTTTTATTTCTCTAGGAACGCTTTAAAATTGATGGTAGGGGCCGCCATTGATCTACAACATATTTGCAATAGTTTAGACTAAGTTTATGACAAATTGAGTTCTAATTAATAGTTAAATTAATCTAGGTGAACTCCCACTCAAAATAACATCCCTCGCATTGTTTTAGTGATCACACGAACCAAATCCACCACATAAAAACCAATCATCATGAGAGATGATGTAGCTTCAATGGCGAACAATCAACATGTTCATCATATCTACTATATGACTCATGCTTTACCTTTAGGTAATCCGTGTTCCGAGACCATGTCTGTACATGCTAGGCTCATCAAGATCAAACCTTAGCTTCTGCATGAGCAAATATGGCTTGCTCCCGTTGTATACACTCGCAGAATCTAACACACCCGATCATCCCGTGGTGCTTCAAAACAACGAGGTTTAGCAACAGTGCCTACTAAGGACGAACACTTTATAACTTGATATTTTGTGAGAGGGATCATCTTATAATGCTATCGTCGCGAACTAAGCAATACAAGATGCATAAAAGGATTAACATCACATGCAATTCAAAATATGTGATATGATATGGCCTTTCTTGTTGTGCCTCTGATCTCCATCTTCAAGCACAAACATGATCTCCATCATCACCGGCGTGGCGTCAAGGTCAATGGCACCGCTCCATGGTTGTCGTCCACCAGCATCAACTATTACAACTACTTTGAATAATAGATACGCAGGTCTTAACAAAATTAAAAGACAACCATAAGATCTCCTACCGGTTGCCGACTTACAATAAGGAACATTGCATACATCATATATAATCACAATCATGGCCATATCACATCATAGCACACCCCTGCAAAACAAAGTTAGACGCCTCTAATTTTCTTTGCATGTTTTACATGGTTTGGGGCTTGCAATAAGTGTCATTCTAACTTATGAACAAGAACCACAACATTGATACTAGTATTGTAAATCACCCGTTGTAAATTGAATCTTCACTATGTTGGGTGAAACAGGCACCCGCAAAGCCACTTATGCAATACAAGTTGCGTGTCAAGCGTGGAGCAAGTCTCATGAACAATGTCATGTAAGGTTAGCCCAGGCCGCTTCATCCCACCATCCCGCAAGATAAAAAGTACATACGAAGCAATCGACAACAAAAACATCAATGCCCACAATGACCATTGTGTTCTACTCGTGCAACAGATCTACATATAAACATAGCTCTGATACCACTATAGGGGTTCATAGCATGGAAAACAAAAAAAATCTACCGCATGAACACAAACAAGCCAAGATCTATCTACTAGATTGTAGCAACGAGTCAATAGATTACTCACCCTCTAAGATTCCAAAGCGGTTAACGAGAGCAGATTCTCGTGGGTGATGTAGTCGTACATTTGCCGATCTCAAAAATCGCATAGACGATCCTTCTAGCGCTATGTTCTGGCAGCGCTTCCGTAGTCGGTCAAACATTCGGTACTCGATGAAGACCTCCATCTCCCTTGTTCCAGAAGGCAGCGGAGGTTGTAGTTCTCCCCTCACGATTCAGGCAGCACGACGGCGTGGTGTCGGAAGTACAGAGAAGATCCCGCAGGGCTTCGACTAAGCCGGAGCAGGTTATGGTGGGAATTAAGGTTTCTGGAAATCTAGGGTTTAGAGGGCCGAAGAGGAGGAGGTGCAGTCGGAGGCGGCGATGCGGCAGCAGCGGCACTGGGAGGCGGCGACGCGGCGGCGGTGGTGTGGGGAGGGGATGGTTGTGTGTCTCTTGGGGCACCCCCTCCCCTCTATTTATGAGAGGGAGGGCAGCTTGGGAGAGGGGAGTTTGAATACTTCCCCAACTCCCTCTCCTAGCTGGCTTGTGGTGGAGGGAAAGAAGGTTTCTTTCCTTCCTCCACTAGGATACATTGTCCTAGTTTGACTTTTCAAACTTGTCTTTTGACTTTCAATTTGGAGCTTAATTTCTTTATTATAAATGCCCAACCAAGTGACCTAGGACATGATGTAATCATTCCACTTATTCATGACACATTCATGTACCCTTCCCCTTTCGGTCGGGTGAACCTTCTAGACCCTTCTAGATCATTCCGGTGAAAACACCAGAATCATTCCCGAACTCCGGAATTGGACTTTCCTTATATGAATCTTATTCTCCGGACCATTCCGGATCTCCTCGTGATATCCCGGATCCCATCCGAGTCTTCGAACAACATTCGGTCTCCCTACATACATTCCATATCTACTATACAACATTGAATCCTTAAGTGTGTCTCCCTACGGTTCGTGAATTACGCGCACATGACCGAGACATTTCTCCGATTAATAACCAATAGAGGAAGCTGGAAATTCATATGGCTCTCACATATTTCTACGATTACTTTGCGACCAAATGAACCACTTACATACGATACAAATTTCCATTTGTCTTACGATAATTTACTTATCCGAGGTTTGGTCATCGGTATCTCTGCATACCTAGTTCAACCTCGTTACCGATAAGTATTCTTTTCTCGTTCCCGTGATATGTGATCCCTTGTGAGCCAGTCACATGCTTGCAAGCTAATTGGATGACATTCCACCAAGAGGGCCCAGAGTATATCTATCTGTCATATGGATGGACAAATCCCACTCTTGATCCATGTGCCTCAACACATACTTTCCGAACACTCAATGCCACCTTTATAACCACCAAGTTACGGTGTGATGTTTGATGTCATCAAAGCATCCTTCCGGTGATGGTGATTATCATGATCTCATGGTCGAAGGAATTAGGTTCCTATGTATCAGAAAGCTTATAGCAAACGAACTATTGAAACGACTTGATCTTTATGCTACGCTTATCTATAGGAGTATGTCCATCACACCATTCTCCTAATGATATGATCTTGTTGTTAATAACATCTCAATGTTCATGATCAGGAAACCATGATCATCTATCAACCAACAAGCTAGTATTATAAAGAGGCTTTACTAGGGACTCTAATTTAGTTTACAAATCACACAAGTATTAATGTTTCGGGTTAATACTATTATAGAATGAATGTAAACATTTATCATAAACACAAAGATATAATAATAACTACTTTTATTATTGCCTCTAGGGCATATCTCCAATAGTCTCCCACTTGCACTAGAGTTAACTTAATCTAGATTACATGGTAATATACCGAACACCCATGGCGGTTTGGTGCTAGTCATGTTTTGCCCTCGGTAGAGTTTTAGTCAACGGATCCGCCACATTCAGATCTGTGTGTACTTTGCAAATATTTATGTCACCATCTTGGACATGCTCTCGAATAGCGTGAAAATGCAGCTTGATATGCTAGGCACTCAGAACTTTCTCCTTAAGACATTTCTTAGGTTCTTTCATCACTTCATCATTTAATGCAATCACTCTCCTCTTCTTTGGTGTTGGTGTTGGAACTGGTTCAAGCACAATTGGTTTAGGAGTAGTAGGCTCAGGTGTATTTAGCTCAGTTGAAGTCCAATCATCATAATTCTTGCTTATTTTAGCCATTAATTCTTCAGCATCTGTAGGAGTTCTTTTCCTGAAAACACAATCAGAAAAACTATCTAGGTATGTCCTAGAATCATCAGTTAGTCCATTATAATAAATATCAAGAAGCTCATTTTTAGGCAATGGACATCCAGAATGTGCATGAATCAAGGCACAGAACCTTGTCCATAACTCAGGCAATTTCTCTTCTTCTCCCTGTTTAAAATCAAAAAAATTCTACAAAGCAGCATGTATAGCACTAGGAGGAAAATATTTTTGGTAGAAAGAAGCAATCAAAAAATCAGGGCTATCAATGGAACCAGGAGGTAATCTATTAAACCAAGCTTTAGCTTCTCCTTTTAGTGAAAAGGGGAAGATCTTTGTAACAAAGTACTTGCGCATCTTAAAATCATCAGAGAATAAAGCACTCATAGTGGAAAGCTCATTCATATGTGCCGCAACACTCTCATTCTCAGTCCCACAAAAAGGTTCTTTCTCAATAATATCTAAATAGGATAAATCAAGAAAGAAATCATAATATTTATCTTTAATATCTATGGGAGAGGTAGCAAAGTTAGCATCAGAAAACAGTTTAGGAATAATGGTACGTCTCTCAAGGAGACTCCTAATAGCACTAGCACCATGTGTGTTTTGGTACTCTTCAATAAATTCATCGGTCATTTCAATGTAACCATCACTAATATCATATCTCTCTCTAGACTCAGGTGAGCTAATAGGCGTAATAGTGTCCTCACTAGGAGTTTCAGTGTTTCCCAAAATAGTTCTAGCAATAGTAGCATCTAGGAAAGGACCTAATGAACCACTCACATCAGGCACAGTAAAAGTAACATCATGAGTATCAGAAGCAATTTCAGATTCAGCAGTAGTAGCAGCGTCTGTAGCATGTGTATGTGGTGGTGGTGTAACAAGCTTACTTATAACAGATGGTGAATCAAGATAAGAAGAGGTGTTTAGGACTGTACCTCTTCCTGTAGTGGATGGTAAATTAGGAAACTTTCCATCACGATACTTACCCATGACGAAAGGTGTAGTGATGTCTATGCACTTCTATTCTTGTAGACAGTTGTTGGGCCTCCAAGTGCAGAGGTTTGTAGAATAGCAGCAAGTTTCCCTGGATCACCCAAGGTTTATCAAACTCATGGAGGAAGTGGTCAAATGTATCCCTCTCAAGCAACCATGCAATCAATATACAAGAAGTCTCTTGTGTCCCCAACACACCCAATATAGGTGCACTAGTTCGGCGAAGACATAGTGAAATACAAGTGGTAACGGTGCCAGAAATAGCTTGACGGTGAGGTAAAGACTAAAGGCAACAAGAAGGAAGCAAGCAAACATGCAATAGATGTAGTAGCAAACGGTCTTTCAATGCTTAGAAACAAGGCCTAGGGATCATACTTTCAATAGTGAACACTCTCTCATATAAATATCCTCTCTTCATGATACTACTCTTAACTACTCTTCGGTTGGACACTCTAATCCATGGTAGGGCTATAACAACACACCTCAAAGTCCGCCTTCCCTAATCTAGATGACCCCACACTGTCACCTTGAGCGCTAGAAGGTTCCAACAAAGACCACAATTTCATAGAGACATCCAACTCCAAATATAACTCATAAAAAATATTCAATCTAGCCAAAGTGCCACACACGGTATGCCCGATGTCACTTTCACACACGTGGGGAAAAGCATAGATCTATTAAAGAACAAAGACTATTTATGTAGACTCAAGCCTAATTCCACCATGGTGTGCACACTGTCACTTTCACACACATGGGGAGAGCAGAGATCTAATGAAGCACTTGAGTAGCAAGGTAGATCTACTTGATTACAAAGCTCATGAAAACAAGATCATGCATAGAGAGAGATGAACACATAGCTACTGGTAGAGCCCTTAGCCTCGAAGGAAAACTACTCCCTCCTCATCATGGGAATCAACAACACTGATGAAGATGGTGGTGGAGATCGATGGAGATGGCTCCCGGGGCACTTCCCCATCAAGGCAGGGTGCCGGAACAGAGACTTTTTGTCCCCCGAATCTCCCCTTCGGTGGCGGCGGCGCAGTGGAACTTTTTCTGTAAAATGATGGATTATTTAGGGTTTTCTCCCTGGGGGATTCTTATAGGCGAAGGAGGCAAGGTGAGGAGGCAGCCAGGGGGCCCACACCCTCTGTAGGCGCCACCAGGGCTTGCCTGTGCCTAGGGGTGCGGCCACCTTGGTGCCCTACTCCGTCTCAGCTTCGTGGTTCCGTGTTGGTCTGAGAAAAATAATGACTTTGGCTTTTGTCCCGTCCAATTCCGAGAATATTGATTTTCTGCCTTTCTGGAACCAAAAACAGAAGAAAACAGGCAACTGGCACTGTGGCATCTTGTTAATAGGTTAGTACCAAAAAGTGTATAAAAATACCTCAAAGTGAAGACAAAACAACGCAAAGTAGATACTAAACAAGCAGGGGGCATCAAAAATTATAGATAAGTATCCGACGTATCAAGCATCCCCAAGCTTAACTCCTGCTCGTCCTCGAGTAGGTAAGTGATGAAAAGAATAATTTTTGAGGTGGCATGCACCATCAAAATCAAGATCAAACCATTTGCAAGGAATGAAAGCTAGGATCAAAGTACTCTAAACATGTGCATGAAAGATGGAGTTCTAACAATAATACATAGTAACTATGCATGCAACATGAAAGGCTACAAACAAATATCATGAATAACATGCATTGAAAAACGTTTGTTTGTTTCACATACAGAAAACATGGCATAGTGGCAATCATCTTGTCCCTCATAGAGTAGCAAATAGATGCATAGGACACCTTCAAAGTTCACAAGGGTGACTAGAAACAAGTAGCGCAAGAACAAGTAATATCACAATATGCATCAATCAATAAGAATGGCAACTATGCTCTCTTAAAGGTGCCTAAAGGTAGAAGGTGGAGACTCAATAATAGTGGAAGAAAGAACCTTTGTAAAGGGAAGCAGGTATTTAAAGTTTCAAAAAGAGCTTTCAAAAATTATGGTACTTGTTAGCTTTCATCCCTCATTGCCCCTATCATAAGCATCTTGAAGTGATTAAGGTTAAAGTGAACAAACTATGGAGTATATGCTTGACAAAGTATAAGTTGGCAATCTCAAGTCCCTTGAATACGAGGGCCACACCTCATGCTACTCAACTTCAGTCACCTGTAAGTTCTTATCATTGTAAGTATATGCGTATCATAGAGAACCGCCAACGGGGTACCCCTTGCACATGGTATAGGAGCTATCCCATAACCAAAATGACAAGGCAAGCAGACAATGAGCATCTCAGCAATCTTTTTATTTACTATATGCATAGCTTTTTATTGAGGATGCTTCATAGATATCTCACTATGGATATGCTGCAAGTTTCCACCATGATTAGGCATGTCTTAGGCTAGCTGCCCAGGCGTTTCTCTAACACAACATACAAACTCCATGGACTTACAAGTTCCCTCTTTATTTCACACCGGTGACATCCATAGACAAAAGAGCATGATATCAACTGAGTACAAAGTACAAGTGCAATGTTGAAAACGTTCCCCGTGACAGCATGGTTCTGCTAATTCCAACGTATAAGTGCAAGCATATATAACATAGACGACACAATGGTTCAAGTTTATTAGGGGCAAAGAATATAAAGTGTGCCATCAAGTTTGTGAGGGCTTTAATCACTAATTTTTCACATAACAAAATACTTTTTAATTGGAAGATAGATGAAAACAAGAATATACTTGGAATGGTGTAACACACCATGCATAGGAGTTCATAGTGGACACTTTGGAATAACTTGGTTTCTTGAGAGTTGGAAGCATGAGTAGAGCTTACTCATACAAGTGGAGGCTATCAAAAGACTGGGAGCAACCAACTAAGAGAGCACTAATGGCCATAATCATGTAGAGCAACAAAACATTACTAGTCAAAGCATAAAGTTGTACCACAAGTCAAGGAATAAATGATCATAGAGGCTATGGTGACTTGTCATAGTCATAACATGGTGTGAGAATGTGCCAAGTCAACCCAAACAAAGCATCAAAGTAGAATACCACAATACTATGCTTTTGCATGCTAAAACAACGCATGATTCCTTCAAGGCACATTAAGCAATCCTAATTATTTTGAACAAGTCATGCTACAACAATAATCACTAAGCATAAGGTCAAAACAAGATCTAGCATGACATGCTAAAGTCTAAGTCACAGTCAAAGTAAGCTCCTCTTGTAAGCAAGAAACTTCCTACTCTTTTCCAACACCAATCGACTTATTTGAAACAACTCACAAAGATAATAATCAATAAATACCAGTGAGATTGTCTCATAAATCCACAAAGAAGACTAAAAAGTTCTAAGCTAAAAGCACAAGAAAACTAAGTCTAAACACAGTGCTAGCAAAAGTGAACACTCACAAAACAATAAGAGTGAAAACTAGAGTGTTCTAGGCAATGGAAACAGAGTGTGTCTCTCTCCAAAGAAGTGTGTTGTAACCAACCAACTTACTCAAGCAAACTAAGCAAAAAAAAACCAAAAATGAAAACTAAGACGCTCCAAGAACAACACAACAATGCATGAAACAATAAAAACGAAGTGTCTAGAAAGACTTGAGATTTTTATTGATGAAGAAGGGGATGCCCAAGGCATCCCAAGATTTGACGCTTGTACCTCTTGGATATTTCTTGGGGTGACACTGGGGTGGCATCCCCAAGCTTGAGATTTTGTCCATTCTTCATCTCATTACATCATTCTCTCTCTACACCTGAAATTTTTCCTTCATACAAAACTTCACACAATCTTTATTAGCAACATTAGTGTATTCGAAAGATAATAGACCTTTGAGAAAAGCTTTGGAACAGAGAAACTTTTCACTAAAAACACAAGATACTGTAGAAACTATTTCTAAAATCTCAATTCCCCAAAAGATAACTCAAAAAGGAATCAATAAGAAGCAAATGCAAATAATGGCAGAAATCTGTCAAAACAGACCAGCAGGTAGAAACCGATTTTTTCAAAAATCTTCTGTTGCTCAAATCAAAAAGTGTTAAACTAATGAAAGTTAGCTAACATACTGGGGGATTTATTCGTAAATTGTAATCTCAATCCGACTTACACAGACTCCTCACGAATTTTTATGGTGGAGGACAGAAATCTGTTTCGGGACAGCAACTCCCCAAATCTTACTTCCCTCTCATTAGAGGTCATTCTTGGCACAAAAAGCAAACAAAAAGGATAAGGAGAGGTTATTACATAAGTAATAACTTCAAATACTCAAGAAAACTCTTGGGTTATCTCCCAACAAATACTTTTCTTTAACGCCTTTAAGTTAGGCTTGATAGTTTGAAAAGATGCTCACATAAGAAATGTGAATTGAAGTAAAAGGGAGCATCAAGAAGCAAATTCAAAACACATTTAAGTATAACACACTTCCTATGCATAGGAATATTGTAAAGAAACAAGTCATGAAAGCACAAAACAACAAGCATAGGAAAGCAAAACAAGTGCAACTTCAAGACTTTCAACATAAAGAGGCAAAACTAAATATTATTGAGATACATAAAACCATATTTCCCTCTCTCATAATGACTTTCAGTAGCAACATGAATAAAATTAATAATATAACTATCACATAAAACATTCTTATCATGAGCCACATGCAGAAAATGATTATAACTCTCCACATAAGCATAGTCATACTTATTAATTATAGTGGGAGCAAATTCAACAAAATAGCTATCATTATTATTCTCATCACCATAATCATCAAATATATGAGGCATATTGTAATCATAATTAATTTTCTCCTCAATAGTAGGTGGACTGAAAATATCATACTCATCATTGTAATCATTATATATTGGAGGTAAAGTATCATCAAAGAAAATTTTCTCCTCCATGCTTGGGGGACTAAAAAGATCATTTTCATCAAAACTAGCTTCCCCAAGTTAGACTTTTCCATAGCATTATCAATAATGGTGTCCAAAGAATTCATACTAATAACATTGCTATTAGCATGCAAATAAAGTTCCATAGGTTTTTTAATTTTCTCTTCAAACACTTCATGTCCTAACTCAAGATAAACACTATAGAGCTCTCTAATTTTGTTGTTGTTTTCCATTAAGCCTAACTAGTGAAAACAAGAAACAAAAAGACAAAATTGCAGAATCTAAAGGAAATAACTTTGAGCACTCACACACCAAGAGGATGTGAGTACCTTTTACCTTACCTCCCCGGCAAAGGGACCAGAAAAGAGCTTATGGCATGGAGGAAAGGTAAAATCCCAAAACCTCCCTGGCAACGGCGCCAGAAAAGAGCTTGATGTCTACGCACTTCTATTCTTGTAGATAGTTGATGGGCCTCCAAGTGCAGAGGTTTGTAGAACAGCAACAAGTTTCCCTTAACTGGATCACCCAAGGTTTATCGAACTCAGGGAGTAAGTTGTCAAAGGTATCCCTCTCAAGCAACCCTGCAATCAAGATACAAGAAGTCTCTTGTATCCCCAACACACCCAATATAGGTGCACTAGTTCGGCGAAGAGATAGTGAAATACAAGTGGTAACGGTGCCAGAAAATATCTTGACGGTGAGGTAAAGACTAAAGGCAACAAGAAGGAAGCAAACAAACGTGCAAAATATCTAGTAGTAAATGGTGTTTCAATGCTTAGAAACAAGGCCTAGGGATCATACTTTCACTAGTTAACACTCTCATATAAATATCCTCTCTTCATGATACTACTCTTAACTACTCTCCGGTTGGACACTCTAATCAATGGTAGGGCTATAACAGCACACCTCAAAGTCCGCCTTCCCCAATCTAGATAACCCCACACTGTCACCTTGAGCGCTAGAACGTTACAACAAACACCACAGTTTCATAGAGACATCCAACTCCAAATATAACTCATAACAAATATTCAATCTAGCCAAAGTGCCACACACGGTATTCCCGCTATCACTTTCACACACGTGGGGAAAAGCATAGATCTATTAAAGCCAAAGAGTATTTATGTAGAATCAAGCCTAAGTGCCACCATGGCGTGCACGCTGTCACATTCACACACATGGGGATAGTAGATATCTAACAAAGCACTTGAGTAGCAAGGTAGATCTACTTGATTACAAAGCTCATGACCACAACAAGATCATGAATAGAGAGAGATGAACACATAGCTATCGGTAGAGACCTTAGCCTCGAAGGAGAACTACTCCCTCCTCATCATGGGAATCAGCAACAGTGCTGGAGATGGTGGTGGAGATCGATGGAGATGGCTCCGGGGGCACTTCCCCGTCCCGGCAGGGTGCCGGAACAGAGACTTTCTGTCCCCTGAATATCCCCTTCGGTGGTGGCGGCGCTGTGGAGGTTTTTCTGGAAGTATGATAGATTATTTAGGGTTTTCTCCCCGGGGGATTCTTATAGGCGAAGGAGGCAAGGTGAGGAGGCAGCCAGGGGTCCCACACCCCCTGTAGGCACCACCCGGGCTTGCCCGCGCCTGGGGGTGCCGCCACCATGGTGCCCTACTCCGTCTCTGCTTCGTGGTTCAGTGTTGGTCTGGGAAAAATAATGACTTTGGCTTTTGTCCTGTCCAATTCCGAGAATATTGATTTTTTGCCTTTCTGGAACCAAAAACAGAAGAAAATAGGCAACTGACATTGTGGCATCTTGTTAATAGGTTAGTACCAGAAAGTGTATAAAAATACATCAAAGTGAAGACAAAACAAAGCAAAGTAGATACTAAACAGGCAGGGAGCATCAAAAATTATAGACACGTTTCCGACATATCATGTAGGAGTGAACAATAATAGATCCAAGTGAACTTACAAATAAATCTATGCTCCCCGGCAATGGCGCCAGAAAATACTCTTGATGACCCACAAGTATAGGGGATCGCAACAGTCTTCGAGGTTAATATTACCCAATTTATTGATTCGACACAAGGGGAGCCAAAGAATACTTATAAGCCTTAATAACTGAGTTGTCAATTCAGCTGCACCTGGAAATATTCTTGCTCACTGCAGTTTATCAGTAGCAATAGTTTCGTAGTAGCAATAGCAAAACAGCAACATCAGTAAAACAAGAGCAATAGTAACAGTAGTAGCAAAAGGTAGAATATGAGTGCGGTAGACATATGGATGGATGGACGGGCGTTGCATGGACGAGACTATTCATGTAACTTCAAGATCTAGTGCATTTGCAGATAAATAAGATAAAGCATCCAAGTACTAAACAATCATAGGCATGTGTTCCATATATAGTCATACGTGCTCGCAATGAGAACTTGCAGAACATCTTTTGTCCTGCCAGCCCGTTGCAGTGGGGCCTTAAGGGAATCTACTGGCAATTAAGGTACTCCTTTTAATAGAGCACTGGAGCAAAGCATTAACACGCTGTGAACACATGTGATCCTCACATCACATCCATCTCCTCAGGTTGTCCCAATTTCTGTTACTTCGAGGCCTTTGGTTCCGGACAATGATATGTGTATACAACTTGCAGATAAGATCACAAACAATACTATCATCATGAATCAATAATAAGTTCAGATCTAAGATCATGGCACTCGGGCCCTAGTGACAAGCATTAAGCACAACAAGTTGCAACAAAGTCAAATAGCACTAATAGAAATACTAGGCACCATGCCCTAATAATCTTATTCGATTACATGCTAGAACTCATCCAATCCCTACCATCCCCATAGACTACAGCGGGGGATTACTCACTCATGGATGGGGGAAACATGGATGGTTGATGGAGAGGCGTCGGTGATGATGATGGCGATGATCCTCTCCAAATTCCCCCGTCCCTGCAGGGTGCCAGAACGGAGTTTCTGGTTCCGAATCGCGGTTTCTGGTGGTGGCGGTGCAGCGGAACTCTTTCTAGAAAAACATCGACCCCCCCCTAAGTTTTTAGGCCAGAAGGCAACTTATAGGGAAGAGGGAGGCCAAGGGGGTGCCTGAGGCGGCCAGACCCCCTCCTGGCACGGCCAGGCCCAGCCCGCGCGGCAGGGGTGTGGGCCCCTCAGAGCCCCACTCCGTCTCGTATTTTGGCTCTGTGAGTCTTCTGGTGAAATAGGATTTTTGGCATATTTTCCAGGATTTTTCCTGATAGTTGATTTTATGCACAAAAACTAGACACCAAGGTAATTCTGTTGAAAACAACGTCATTCCGTGTTAGTTGTATCAAAATCACACAAGTTTAGAGGAGAAACAATAGCAAAAGTGTTCGGGAAAGTAGATACGTGAAAGGATCGTATGGCACCTAGAGGGGGGTGAATAGGTGCTACTTCAAATTTTCTTCTTTTTCAAATTAGGGTTTTGACAATAAGGTAAATTCCTAGATAATGCAACTAAGGTGAATTTACCTATATGACAAACATGAACAAGATAATGCACAACTAAGTAAGAGCAAGTAAGTAAAGTGCGATAAAGGATAGAAGTAACCAAAGTGGTGGACGCGGAGACATAAGGATTTCTTTCCCGTAGTTCCTTCCTTTTGAGGGGAAGTACGTCTATATTTGGAGAGGGGGTGGTTTCAAACCACCAACGCCACGAGAGGCCTCCCTTGTGTTGGAATTATGCCCTAGAGGCAATAATAAAGATGTTATTATTATAATTCTTGTTCATGATAAAGTTTATATTCCATGCTAGAATTGTATTAAGCGGAAACTTTAATACTTGTGTGGTTTGTGAACAACACCGTGTCCCTAGTACGCCTCTATGGACTAGCTCATTGATCAATGATGGTTAAGGTTTCCTAACCATAGACATGAGTTGTCAATTGATAATGAGATCATATCATTGGGAGAATGATATGGTGGACAGACCCAAACTAAGCAAAGCTATTAGATCGTTTCATCGTGTTCGTCTTTGCGAAGCTTTTCTCATGTCAAATATTGTATTCCTTAGACCATGAGATAATACAACTCCCTGGTATCGGAAGAAAGCTTTGAGGTCATCAAACGTCATCCTATGAGAGGGTGATCATAAAGGTGTCTCTCAGGTGATCGGAAAGTATCTGTTGGGTTGTATGTATCGAGATGGGATTTGTCCCTCCCAAGTCAGAGAGATATGCTTCGGGCCCACTCGGTAATCGATATCAACACCGCTTGCAAGCATGTGGTTAAGGAGTCAATCACAAAGTGATATCGGATTACGGAACGAGTAAAGTACTTGCTGTGAACGAGATTGAACTAGGTATGACGATACCGACGATCGAATCTCGGGCAAGTAAAATATCGCGAGACGAAGGGAATATATATATGGGATTGATTGAATCCTGGCATCGTGGTTCATCCGGTATGATCATCGATGAATGTGTGGGAGTCAATATGGGTGCCCAGACCCCGCTGTTGATTATTGATAGAAGATCATGTCTGCATATTCTCGAACCCGCAGGGTCACACACTTAACGTGTCTCGACGCTAGGATAGATTGGATAATTGGTTTATGAATTTTTGTTCGGAGTCTCGGATGGGATCCAGGATATCACGAGAGGTTCCGGAATGGTCCGGAGAATAAGATTCATATAAGGCAGTGCAGTTTTTGGAGTTCGGAATAGTTCTGGGTTAATCGGTATTGTACCGGAAGCTTCTAGAACCTTCCGGAAGGGGACCAACGTGGCCCCACCTTCCGGGAGGGGGCATGGGCCTATGAGGGAGTGTCCTGGCTGCATTGGGCCAGGGGCACAAGGCCCCATAGGGCCCACCGATCCTAGATAAGTTTAAATCGTTTAAACTAGAGATAAGATAGGGTTTCTAGAAGGGAGAGTTTAAATCGTTTAAACTAGAGATAGGCTTGGAGGATGGGCAAGGGCTGGCCGCACCCCCCCTCTATATATAGAGGGCTGGTGCGCCCCCTTCCCCCCCCACACACACACCTTCCTCCAAACCCTAGTTGCCCTGCTGCCCTCCTCTCTCCCTCCCGACTGTTTGTAGGCGAAGCCCTGCTGCAGAAATTCTCCACCATATACACCACGCCGTCGTGTTGTAGATCCAATCCATCTCTCCACCATACTTGCTGGTCCAAGGAAGGAGGATACGTCGAGGTGCTGCACGTGTGCATCTCACGGAGGCACCGCCACTTGTGGTGCTAGATCGGATTGGATCGCGAGGAGGAGAAGCGAGTACGACTACATCACCCACGTTCCGACGAACGTTCCGCTGTGCGAATCTTCAAGGGTATGAAGATCTAATCCAATCTCTCTTGTTGTTTGCATCTCCTAGACTAGATCTTGGCTTTCCCTCTGTCCGCTTCCATAGAAAATTTTGATTTACTATGCTGCGAAACCCTTCAGTGGTATCAGAGCTAGATCTATGCGTAGATGTGTTTCACGAGTAGAACGCAACATGGTTGTTGCGGGCGTTGATGTTTTATGTTGCAAGCCTCTTGTTTGTGTTCTTCTTATGGCGCGGGATAGTGAGATTGAAGCGGTCCAGGACAACCTTACGCGACGTCGTTCGCGAGACCGGCTCCGCACTTGACATGTGGCTTGTTCCACACATGCGGCTGGTGGATGTCAGTTTCTCTCACTATAGTTGTCATGAGATTAACACCGGAGTTTGGCAACCATAATATCACCGTTGTGGCTTTCCGTAGGTAAGAATCGTTCTTAGCATCTACTCCCATAAGCCACGTAAAACATGCAACAACAAAGTAGAGGCGTCTAACTTGTTTTTGCAGGGAGTGTTTTCTGTGATATGGTATGGCCCAAGATGTGATGTGTATAATGTATGCGATGATCATGTTTTGTAATGTTTCACGACTTGCATGTCGATGAGTACACAACCGGCAGGAGCCATATGGTTGTCTTTATAATTGTGTATGACCTGCGAGTCAACTTCTTATACGCCATGTAATAGCTTTACTTTATCGCTAAGTAGTTAGCAATAGTTGTAGTTGCTATTCGTGGTGGAGGCAATCATGGTGAAGTGATGGAGATCATGCCAGAACGCACAAGATGGAGATCATTGCGCGAAGATTGGCTATACCATGTCACATAAAGTTAAATGCTTGTGATGTCTATCCTTTTATGTATCTTATTATGCTTAGATCGTGACGGTAGCATTATAAGATGATTCCTCACTTAAAGATCAAGATAAAAACTGTGTTCTCCCCAAGTATGCACCGTTGCGAAAGTTCGTCGTGTCCAAGCATCACGTGATGATCGGGTGCTATAGACTCTACGCTCACATACAACGGGTGCAAGCCAGTTTTGCACACGCGGAAATACTTGGGTCTAGCTTGACGAGCCTAGCATGTACAGACATGGCCTCGGAACACAAGAACCGAAAGGTTAAGCATGAGTCATATGAATGATATGATCGACACTTTGTTGTCCACCATTGAAACCACATCTCTTCTCGTGAAGATCGGATTAGGTGTGGTGAATTTGGATCGTGTTCACTAAACAACTTGAGGGATGTTGAATTTAGTGGGAGTTCATCTAGTAATTTGATTAAAAGTTGAACTAGTTATCATGAACATAGTCTAATTTGTACTTGCAAATATTGTAGATCAAATGGCTAAGTCCAACTTCAACTTCAACGTTTTTGCTGAGAAAGAAAAGCTTAAGAACAATGGGTCTAACTTCACCAATTGGTTCCGCAATCTGAGAATCATTCTGTCTGGAGGACAAAAGGACTATGTCCTTGAGAAAGCGTTAGGTAACCCCCCTGCTGCAACTGCACCGGCTAATGAGAAAGCTGTCTATCAGTCGCGCAAAGATGATTATGGTGTGATTAAGAGCACCATGTTGTTTGCTATGGAACTGGAACTTCAAAATCGTTTTGAAAACTATCCCGGGCCCTTTGAGATCCTCGAAGAGTTGAAAACCATGTTTCAGACTCAGGCCCGTTCTGAGAGATATGAGATCTCCGAGAAGTTCTTTAACTGCAAGATGGAGGAAGGGAGTTCCGTTAGTGAGCACGCCATTAAGATGCCGGGCTACACTCAATGCCTTGAGCAACTGGACTGCAAGATTCCAGAGGAGCTCAAGATTGACAGGGTTCTGCAATAACTCCCTCCCAGCTACAAAAGTTTTGTAGTGACTCATAATCAGATTGGTTCCACTGATACGATCACCGAGCTCTTCGCAAAGCTGAAGGCTGCGGAGGTGGACATCAAGAAGGATAATCATGTGTTGATGGTCAACAAGCCCTCCTTTAAGAAAGGTAAAGGTGCAAAGAAGCCCTTCAAGAAGGGCGGCGGCAAGCGCAATGCCCCTGCTGAGAAAAAGCTCAGGTCTGGTCCCAAGCCGGAAACTGAGTGCTTCTATTG
The DNA here is from genome assembly GCA_916181665.1 of Avena sativa. NCBI lineage: Eukaryota > Viridiplantae > Streptophyta > Magnoliopsida > Poales > Poaceae > Avena > Avena sativa. The sequence continues at coordinate 389,028,561 of OV702297.1, read as the reverse complement.
CAAGGACAAGGGTCACTGGAAGCGCAACTGTCTGAAGTACTTAGCGGACAAGAAGGCTGGCACCATCAAAGGTATATTTGATATACATGTTATTGATGTTTTCCTTACTAGCCCTCGTTGTAGTGCCTGGGTATTTGATACCGGTTCAGTTGCTAATATTTGTAACTCGAAACAGGAGCTGCGGAATAGACGGCGGCTTGCGAGGGATGAGGTGACGATGCGCGTTGGCAACGGATCAAGAGTTGATGTGATGGCCGTCGGCACACTCTCCTTAGTTTTACCTTCGGGATTAGTTTTAAACCTTAATAAATGTTATTATGTGCCTGCGTTGAGCATGAACATTATTTCTGGATCGTGTTTATTGCAAGACGGTTATTCATTTAAATCGGAGAATAATGGTTGTCCTATTTATATGAGTAACATCTTTTATGGTCATGCACCTCTTGTGAGTGGTTTATTTCTTCTAAATCTCGAAAGGGATGAAACACACATCCATAACATTGAGGCTAAGAGATACAAAGTAGATAGTGATAATACTACTTATTTGTGGCACTGTCGTCTAGGTCATATTGGTGTAAAGCGCATGAAGAAACTCCATTCTGATGGACTTTTGGAGTCTCTTGATTTTGAATCATTTGACACATGCGAACCATGCCTCATGGGCAAGATGATCAAAACCCCGTTCTCCGGTATGATGGAGCGAGCAACGGACTTGTTGGAAATCATACATACCGATGTATGCGGACCGATGAGTGTTTTGACGCGCGGTGGATATCGCTATTTTCTCACTTTTACCGATGACTTAAGTAGATATGGGTATATCTATTTAATGAAACATAAATCTGAAACATTTGAAAAGTTCAAAGAATTTCAGAATGAAGTGGAGAACCATCGTAACAGAAAGATTAAGTTTCTACGATCCGATCGTGGGGGCGAATATTTGAGTTATGATTTCTCACGCATCTCAAAGCAAGTGGAATCGTTTCACAACTCACGCCACCCGGAACACCACAGCGCAATGGTGTGTCTGAATGCCGGAATTGAACCCTATTAGATATGGTCCGATCGATGATGTCTCTTACTGATTTGCCGTTATCATTTTGGGGTTATGCATTAGAAACCGCTGCATTCACTTTAAATAGGGCTCCATCTAAATCCGTTGAGACGACACCGTATGAACTGTGGTTTGGTGCTAAACCTAAGTTGTCGTTTCTTAAAGTTTGGGGATGCGAAGCTTACGTCAAGAAGTTGATGCCGGACAAGCTCGAACCCAAAGCGGAGAAATGCGTCTTCATAGGATACCCTAAGGAAACTATTGGGTATACCTTCTATCACAGAACCGAAGGCAAAGTGTTTGTCGCAAAGAACGGTTCCTTTCTTGAGAAGGAGTTTCTCTCGAAAGAAGTGAGTGGGAGGAAAGTAGAGCTAGACGAGGTTATTGAACCTTCTCTTGAATTGGAGAGTAGCGCAGCACCTGAAAATTGTTCCAGTGCCGCCTGCACCAACAATAGAGGAAGCTAATGACAAGGATCATGAAGCTTCGGATGATGCTGCTACTGAACGTCGCAGGTCGACAAGGTCGCGTGCCCCTCCTGAGTGGTACGGCAACCCTGTCTTGACTGTCTTGTTAGTAGAAGACAGTGAACCTACGAACTATGAGGAAGCGATGATGATCCCAGACTCTGAGAAATGGCTAGAAGCCATGAAATCCGAATTGGGATCCATGAGCGAAAACCAAGTATGGACTTTGGTGGACCCTCCTAGCGACCGAAAGGCCGTTGAGTGCAAATGGATCTTCAAGAAGAAAATGGACGCAGATGGTAATGTTACCGTCTATAAAGCACGGCTTGTTGCGAAAGGTTTTTCGACAAGTTCAAGGTGTTGACTACGATGAGACTTTCTCTCCCGTAGCGATGTTTAAGTCCATTCGGATTTTATTAGCAATTGCTGCGTTTCATGATTATGAAATATGGCAAATGGATGTCAAGACTGCTTTCCTCAATGGCAACATTGATGAAGAGTTGTATATGATGCAACCCGAAGGTTTTGTCGATCTTAAGGATGCTGATAAAGTATGCAAACTTCAGCGTTCCATTTATGGACTGAAGCAAGCATCTCGGAGTTGGAACCTTCGTTTTGATCAAGTGATCAAGAGCTTTAGATTTGTTCCAAATTGCTACGAAGCTTGCATCTACAAGAAAGTGAGTGGGAGCTCGGTGACATTTCTGGTACTATATGTGGATGACATATTGATTATTGGAAATGACATCAACATGCTTAACGATGTGAAGAGTTATTTGAACAAGTGTTTTTCAATGAAAGACCTAGGTGAAGCTGCTTATATATTGGGCATCAAAATCTATAGAGATAGACAAAGACGCCTGATAGCTTTAAGCCAGAGTACATACCTAGACAAAGTTCTGAAAAGGTTCAGAATGGATAAGGCATTGAAAGGTTCAGTGCCTATGTTATCAGGTAAGATATTGAGCAAGGCTCAGTGTCCAGCTACGGTAAATGATAGGGAAGCTATGAGCAAAGTGCCTTATGCCTCGGCCATAGGTTCCATCATGTATGCCATGCTGTGTACTAGACCGGATGTGTCCAATGCTCTTAGTTTGACGAGCAGATATCAAAGTGATCCAGGAGTGGAACACTGGACAGCCGTGAAGAACATCCTAAGGTACCTAAATAGGACTAAAGAAATGTTCTTAGTCTATGGGGGTGATGAACAGCTCGTCGTAAAAGGTTACGTCGATGCTAGTTTCGACACCGACAAGGATGATTGTAAATCTCAGACAGGATACGTGTATATTTTGAATGGAGGAGCTGTGAGCTGGAGAAGCTGCAAGCAAAGCGTGATCGCGGGATCTACAGTAGAAGCGGAATACATGGCTGCTGCAGAAGCGTCAAGTGAAGGAGTTTGGATCAGGAACTTCATCACTGAGCTTGGCGTGGTTCCAAGTGCATTGGACCCACTGGAGATATTGTGTGACAACACTGGCGCCATAGCACTCGCTAAGGAACCAAGATATCATCCAAATACCAAGCATATCAACCGCAAGTTTCATATAATCCGAGATTATATAGCAGATGGAGATCTGAAGATCAGCAAAGTACATACAGATCTGAATGTCGCAGATCCATTGACTAAACCTCTTCCACGTGTAAAACATGATCAGCACCTCAGTGCCATGGGTGTGAGATTGTTGCCAAATGTAAACTAGATTATTGACTCTAGTGCAAGTGGGAGACTGTTGGAATTATGCCCTAGAGGCAATAATAAAGATGTTATTATTATAATTCTTGTTCATGATAAAGTTTATATTCCATGCTAGAATTGTATTAAGCGTAAACTTTAATACTTGTGTGGTTTGTGAACAACACCGTGTCCCTAGTACGCCTCTATGGACTAGCTCATTGATCAATGATGGTTAAGGTTTCCTAACCATAGACATGAGTTGTCAATTGATAATGAGATCATATCATTGGATGAATGATATGGTGGACAGACCCAAACTAAGCAAAGCTATTAGATCGTTTCATCGTGTTCGTCTTTGCGAAGCTTTTCTCATGTCAAATATTGTATTCCTTAGACCATGAGATAATACAACTCCCTGGTATCGAAAGAAAGCTTTGAGGTCATCAAACGTCATCCTATGAGAGGGTGATCATAAAGGTGTCTCTCAGGTGATCGGAAAGTATCTGTTGGGTTGTATGTATCGAGATGGGATTTGTCCCTCCCAAGTCGGAGAGATATGCTTCGGGCCCACTCGGTAATCGATATCAACACCGCTTGCAAGCATGTGGTTAAGGAGTTAATCACAAAGTGATATCGGATTACAGAACGAGTAAAGTACTTGCTGTGAACGAGATTGAACTAGGTATGACGATACCGACGATCGAATCTCGGGCAAGTAAAATATCGCGAGACGAAGGGAATATATATATGGGATTGATTGAATCCTGGCATCGTGGTTCATCCGGTATGATCATCGATGAATGTGTGGGAGTCAATATGGGTGCCCAGACCCCGCTGTTGATTATTGATAGAAGATCATGTCTGCATATTCTCGAACCCGCAGGGTCACACACTTAACGTGTCTCGACGCTAGGATAGATTGGATAATTGGTTTATGAATTTTTGTTCGGAGTCTCGGATGGGATCCGGGATATCACGAGAGGTTCCGGAATGGTCCGGAGAATAAGATTCATATAAGGCAGTGCAGTTTTTGGAGTTCGGAATAGTTCCGGGTTAATCGGTATTGTACCGGAAGCTTCTAGAACCTTCCGGAAGGGGACCAACGTGGCCCCACCTTCCGGGAGGGGGCATGGGCCTATGAGGGAGTGTCCTGGCCGCATTGGGCCAGGGGCACAAGGCCCCATAGGGCCCACCGATCCTAGATAAGTTTAAATCGTTTAAACTAGAGATAAGATAGGGTTTCTAGAAGGGAGAGTTTAAATCGTTTAAACTAGAGATAGGCTTGGAGGATGGGCAAGGGCTGGCCGCACCCCCCCTCTATATATAGAGGGCTGGTGCGCCCCCTTCCCCCCCACACACACACACCTTCCTCCAAACCCTAGTTGCCCTGCTGCCCTCCTCTCTCCCTCCCGACTGTTTGTAGGCGAAGCCCTGCTGCAGAAATTCTCCACCATATACACCATGCCGTCGTGTTGTAGATCCAATCCATCTCTCCACCATACTTGCTGGTCCAAGGAAGGAGGAGACGTCGAGGTGCTGCACGTCTTCATCTCACGGAGGCACCGCCACTTGTGGTGCTAGATCGGATCGGATCGCGAGGAGGAGAAGCGAGTATGACTACATCACCCACATTCCGACGAACGTTCCGCTGTGCGAATCTTCAAGGGTATGAAGATCTAATCCAATCTCTCTCGTTGTTTGCATCTCCTAGACTAGATCTTGGCTTTCCCTCTGTTCGCTTCCGTAGAAAATTTTGATTTACTATGCTGCGAAACCCTTCACCTTGTTCTCCGATGAATCTCACCCCAACGGGATCGATTCACCTTCTACTATATCGGCAACCTTCAAGGTGGAAGCCGGCACCTTTACAAGTTTGGGGCACACATCCACAACTTAATCGGAGGCTCCCAAATACAAGCAAACTGTCAAAGCAATCAAAGACAAGCTTGTAAGAACCAAAACAAGAACTAGGGTTTCCAAGAAAACACTAGAGCAAAGGGGCCCTCAATGAAATGAGGGGGAAATAAAGATCTCTTTTGGTGAAGTAGTAGATCGGGGCCTCCTCCTTCGATTCCCCAAAGATCAAAGACTTTGGGTGGTGGATTGAGGAGATCTTGAAGATTTGGTGGCTCCAATGGTGGTCTTGACTTTAATGTGGATGAGCCCTTTGTCCCAAGGTAGGTGGAGGGGTATTTATACCCCTCCAAGAAATCTGGCCATTGGAGCCATTAATGCAGCGGTAGTACCGGAAGTTTAAGCGGTACTACCGGAAAACTCCGATACTACCGGACCTGGTACTGGAAGAGCAACTTTCAAACTTCATATGCTCTGGCCACAGCGGTATCAAAATGTGATGCTACCGTAGAGCGGTAGTACCGCTTATGGGAAACGGTACTACCGGACGGGTAATGGAATCTGCAACTTGGTCGAAAAACTTTCTATCACGCAAGGTAGAAAAATGCGGTACTACCGCATTTTGCTACCTAGGCAGCCAGTGGCTTTTGCCAACTTACAAAAGGCTACTGCCACGCTAGGTACTAAAATGCGGTACTACCGCATTTTAGTACCGGGGCGAGCTATGGCCTTTTATAGGTTGGAAAAAGTCTCTGCCGCGCTAGGTACTAAAATGCGGTACTACCGCATTTTAGTACCGGAGCGGGCAATAGCTTTTGACAAGTGGTCAAAAAGCTACTGTCGCGCTAGGTACTAAAATGCGGTACTACTGCTTTTTAGTACCGAGCCCGGCAGTGGCTTTTTGACAACTGATCAAAAACTACTGCCGCGTCCGGTTGCAAAAGGCGGTACGGTACCGCGCCAGGCAGAAAGTTCTGGACTGTTGTTTAACCATTGCAAACCTTTTTCAATGCACCTGCGATACACTTGGCAAATAATTAGTCCGTTATATGTGTTGTTATAAAACACCAAAATCACTAGGGATAGGAAATGCTCTTTCAATACGTTTTGGACGTATCATCGTGGTTGTTAGTACTTTCCCAAAATATTTGATGAATTCTGTGAGGAACACGGAATTATTCATGAGAGCACGCCTCCCTACTCGCCCTAATCAAACGGGGTTGTTGAGAGGAAAAACCGCACGCTGACTGACTTGGTGAATTCCATGTTAGACACTGCTGGTTTATCAAAGGCATGGTGGGCGGAGGCTTTGTTGACTTCATGTCATGTCCTGAATAGAGTTCCTAACAAGAATAAAGAAAAGACCCCTTATGAGGAGTGGGCTGGGAGAAAACCATCACTTTCGTATCTGCGCACTTGGGGGTGTTTGGCAAAGGTCAACATACCGATCCCCAAGAAACGCAATATCAGACCTAAGACAGTGGATTGTATCTTTCTAGGATATGCTCCACGGAGTGTAGGCTATAGATTTTTAGTGGTTAAATATGAGGTACCTGATATGCATGTTGATACTATAATGGAATCTCGTGATGCAACATTCTTTGAGAATATGTTTCCTATGAATGATATGCATATCATTGGTAGAATTTCTTCTAAAATACTTCCTGAATCTAGTGCATCTATTGAGAATTATGAACAACCACATGAGGAAGTCCTTGAGAAGGATGACAATGAACCTATCACGAGGATTAAGAGACAGAGGGTTGCAAAATCCTTTGGTAATGACATCATCATGTACCTTGTGGATGATACTCCTAGATCCATTGCCAAGGCATATGCATCCCCTGATGCATATGATTGGAAAGAAGCTGTCCAAAATGATATGGACTCGATTCTTTCTGGTGGAACTTGGGAATTATCAAAACGACCTTATGGTTGTAAACCTGTGGGATGTAAGTGGGTGTTCAAGACGAAGCTAAGGCCTGATGGTACTATTGAGAAGTAGAAGCCGCGTCTTGTAGCTAAGGGCTACACACAGAAAGAAGGCGAAAATTACTTTGACACCTATTCACCTGTCGCTATACTGACCAATTTTCGAGTACTACTGTCCCTGGCTGCCTCTTATGGTCTTCTCATTCATCAAATGGACGTGAAGACAACTTTCCTTAATGGAGAGTTGGAAGAGGAGATCTATATGGATCAGCCAGATGGGTTTTTGGTAAAAGGTGAAGAGACAAAGGTGTGCAAGTTATTAAAATCTTTATATGTCCTCAAACAAGCACCTAATCAATGGCATGAGAAGTTTGACAGAACCCTACTTTTTGTTGGCTTTGTCATTAATGAGGCTGATAGGTGCGTTTACTATCGCCATGGTGGGGGCGATAGCATTATATTATGTTTGTACGTGGATGACATTCTGATCTTTGGTAAAAATATGAAAGTGATAAATGAAGTCAAGTCTTTCCTATCAAAGAGTTTTGATATGAAAGATCTGGGAGAGGCTGATGTGATTCTAAACATCAAGATTATTAAGAACGATAATGAGATTACTTTAACGCAATCTCATTATGTTGAGAAGGTATTGAGCCGATTTGGCTTTATTGATGGCAAGTCTTCTCCAACACCTTATGATCCCGGTTTGACATTACGAAAGAATAAGAAGGAACCAACAGATTAGCTGGAATATTCACAAGTTGTTGGTTCTCTCATGTACTTAGCAAGCGCTACAAGACCCTATATTTCTTTTGCTGTGATCAAGTTGAGTAGGTTCATGTCTAACCCGGGTATTGATCATTGGCATGCACTTGAAAGGGTCATGCATTATCTATGTGGTACAATGAGCTATGAGATTCACTATTCACACTACTACGAAACCAGCTATAGATAGACAAAACTTCTGTGGCGCATATGTGTGACCATGCGCCACAGATAAACTCCAGTGGCGCATTTCAGAAAATGCGCCACAGAAATCTTCACACTTCTATGGCGCATATAGGAAAAATGTGGTCTAGTAGAAAAAACATTCTGTGGCGCATATGTGTGACCATGCGCCATAGAACTGGAGTAGAAAAATGGCGCATATGTGTGACCATGCGCCATAGAACTAGAGTAGAAAAAACAGATTCCACCCCCTCCCCCCGTGGATCGTCTTTTTAGCCTTGAAAAAAATAATAGAAAATGAAAAATAGTTCAAAAAATAAAATCATTTCACATAGTGGTAGGTAATGTGGACTAGTTTGTAGGAAAATTAACAAACATGCATTTCGACTTTTTATGCAAAAAAGGTCATGTCACGGTAAAACGGCCGTAACTTTTCATACGATGTCGGAAAAATACGTATAATATACCAAAATGACGAGAACGAGATTTCGCATCCGCTCGCAACGAACTTTAGTCGTTCAACGATTATTTAGATTTTCAAAATTCGAAAAGAGTAAAAATTTATGGCCAAAAGATCGTTTTTTCCTACAAAAAATAAAAAAGGAGGACAAACTTCTGTGGCGCATTTCTTCCATATGCGCCACAGAAGTCTTGGACGGGATTCGAATTTTGAATCTTGCCCCCCTTCTCCCTTCTACTCCTCCATCCTTCTCCTCCTCCACTTCTTCTCTCATTCTCCTCACCTTCTCCTCCTCCTCCACCCCGGTGAGATCCTCCTCCTCCCCCTCCACCATGGTGAGCTTCTCCTCCTCCACCTCCACCCCGGTGAGCTTCTCCTCCACCACCAAGTGTCCGGTGAGCTCCTCCTCCTCCCACCTCCCTCCTCTTCCACTCCGGCGAGATCCTCCTCCTCCTTTGGCGGCCTCCTCCTCCGGTGGCCTCCTCCTCTCCCCCACCGGTGACCTCCACATCCTCCACCAGCGACCTCCTTCTCTCCTCCATCGGCAACCTCCTCCGGTGACCCTCACCTCCGGCGAGCACCACCTCCGGCCAAATCTAGCCTGTTTTTTTTTGAAATTTGAAAAAAACATTTGTGGCGCATATTGGCAATATGCGCCACAGAAGTTTGAGTTCTGGTTCGGGACTTCTGTGGCGCATTTTGGCAATATGCGCCACATAAGTTTTTCAGACTTTTGTGGCGCATTTCAATATGCGCCACAGAAGTGCACTTTAGTGGCGAGATGACAGTGGTGTTTCCCATATGCGCCACAGAAGTCCCAAAATGATGCGCCACTGATAGTCCTTTTCCTAGTAGTGTCAGGACACCCTGCTGTGCTTGAAGGATATAGTGATTCAAACTGGATCTCTGATGTTGATGAACTCTACGCCACGAGTGGGTATGTGTTTACCCTTGGAGGTGGCGCAGTGTCATAGAGGTCTCATATACAAACCATATTGACAAGGTCAACTATGGAAGTAGAACTTACTGCTTTAGACACAACCACTATTGAGTCAGAATGGCTACGTGAGCTCTTGATGGACTTGCCTGTGGTTGAAAAACCTGTGCCGCCAATCCTTTTGAATTGTGACAATCAAACTGTTATTTTCAAAGTGACCAATTCTAAAGATAACGCGAATTCATCAAGACACGTGAAGAGACGTTTGAAATTTGTCAGGAAATCGAGAAACTCCATAGTAATAATTGTTACTTATATTGAAACAGACAAAAACATGACATATCCCTTAACAAAGGGACTATCATGAAATGTGATAGATAGTGCATCGAGGTAGATGGGGTTGAGACCCATGGATGTCACACCTTAGTGGTAACCCAACCTTTGTGATCGAAGATCCCGTGAATTAGGACCTGGGAAGAACAAGCTAGTGGTTTGAGTGAGGATAGTATTTTGTAACCCCCTCTATGTGAAGATGCATAACTCTCATAATCTATAAGGCAGGTTGGCAACATGCCTTAATGTGTTTATGTTGGCTCTAACTAGCAAATATACCGTCCTATAGGGCATTCTTGAAAGAACACACCTATATGAGCTCGACTGTAAACGTCGCGGTCTATGAGACTTAGGTGATCTCTAGTAAACTCATGAAGAGACCAGGGAGTATGGCGCATATGCTCCAACCCGCAGGGTAGGATACTGACAGCCAGGTACGAGTTATGATTTTGAGTGAAATCTATTGGCACCAAAATTACAATTCAAGGTTCGTCCATTGTTCAAGTTGTTGATAGACGTAGTTCAAGATTCTAGGCGGAAGTTCAACTTAACAGTCTCTGCTGAAACACTGGTATATAAACAAGTCATGAGGATTGGCAAATCTTCAAATGGGCATTTGAGATCTAATGGGGGATTGTTAAAAATAATGGGCTAAAACAAATAGGCCCATGTATATTTCAGATTTTCCCTACATCTTAAAGCTCAAGTTTGTGGCAGCTCACATGTGTTTGGGCCCATGTTTGTGGCAACTCACATGGGAATGGAGTGGGAGCTAAAGTATAGTCTCACATGGGAAGTTGAAAGAGAGTTGTACCACTTTATAAGATGGAGTGTTGCACCACTTTGTAAGTGAGTGACAATAAGAGAGATACATGTGCTCCTCCTCCAACGTCGTTGCCGCTCGCACGCACGCCCGCTGCCCGCCCGCCCGTCACATCACGTCATGTCACGACACCGCGCACCGCAGGTTGCGGGAATCTCGCCGAGCCGAGCTTTATTTTGCTGCTCAAGAAAATTGTGAGGTTTTGCCTCCATTAGGGTTTCCTGAGCCGCTCTATATAAAGTACTGTGCAGATTCTTGCGCCGCCACCGTATCCTACTCCATCCCGCTTGTCGGCGTACACCGGCGGATAGGAGAGTAGGTCTCCGGAACCACTCACCTTTGTGATCCTATACGGAAGAGGGTGAATAAGGTTTTTGGAAAGCGCTCCGTGCGACTGCTTGAGTTCTCCATCACGGGTCATCTTCCATCCAAGTCGGGTGGTGCTGCCTATCGTTGTCTTCGCCGACATCTACTTCGATCAGTTACTGCCACGAGTATGTCTGCAAGCAAATGGTACGTGCGACGTGTTGCTGTTTGGTTATTCATCATGTTATGCGAGTACATGTTTAGCTGCTACTTGTTTCTGTTCATCTTGTTGTTTAGTACATCTAGTATATTCGTGTTACATGAGATACTAGCTGGTTTTGTCATGTTTAATATTCTGGATTTAATCATGGAAATTGTGTCTAATATTCCAACAATCCAAAAACCTCATTGTAGGCAATTTCCTGAATTAACAATGGCTAGTTTTACCGATACACTGAGGCCAGATAAGTTTACTGGTGTGCACTTTAAGAGGTGGCATTACAAGGCTGAGCTTTGGCTGGCCACGATAAAAGTGTTCCAGATTAGTAAAGGCAAACTTGAAGGAACTATATCTAACAAGGATCAGAAGAAGATCGAGGAAGACAATACTGTCTTTGTGGGATGCATTCTGAGCATTCTTGATGACCGTCTGTGTGATGTGTTTATGCACATAAAAGACGTGAAGGATCTCTGGGATGCACTAGACGCAAATTTTGGTGTTGTAGATGCTGGCAGTGAACTGTATATCATGGAGAGCTTTCATGATTTTAAGATGACAAAGGACATTCCTGTGGTTCAACAAGCTCATGAGATATAGCGCATTGCCAAAGAGCTCAAACTCCTTAAGTGTACCTTACCCAACAAGTTTGTGGCGGGTTGGATTATTGCTAAGTTGCCCCTTCATGGAGGAACTTCGCCATAGCTCTCAAACACAATAGACAGGAGATATCAGTTGAAAATCTGATAGCGTCCCTTGATGTTGAGGAGAAGGCTCGGGCTAAGGACACTACTGAGAAACGAGAGGGTCATGCTACTGCAAACTATGTGCAGAAAGGCAAATCCGTAGGAAAGAACAAAGGAAACTTCATGTCCTCCTTTAACAAGTCTGTAAATACTACAACCTTCAAGAAGAAGAAGCCGAACATGGATAAGAGTGATCTGACTTGTTTCACTTGTGGAGAGCCTGGCCACATTTTCAAGGACTGTCTTGATCATGCAAACCGCAGAGGGAAAAAGGCCAAGAATGTCGACGTTGTGACCGCTAGCAATACTGATGGGTATGGTAATTTGTTTACTGTTCTTTCAGTATTTCAATCACCATGTTGGTGGATTGATACAGGTGCTAATGTTCATATGTGTGCTGACATCTCTATGTTCAATTCTTATCAGGTCGCACAGGATTCATCCATCCTAATGGGGAATAGATCACATGCTTCTGTTCGTGGTGTTGGCACGGTGGATCCGAAGTTTACTTCCGGAAAGATCGTGCAGCTGAGGAACGTGCAGGATGTTCCTACTATGAACATGAATCTCTTTAATGGCTCCCTTGTATGCAGAGATGGGTTTCAGGTTGTTTTAGAGTATAATACAGTCGTTGTTTCGAACCATGGACAATTTATTGGTAAAGGTTATGAGTTCGGAGGCTTGTTCCGTTTTTCACTTTCAGAGTTTTGTAATAAATCCGTGAATCATATTTATGGTGGTGTTAATGATGATACCAGTGATTGGCATTCTCGTTTATGTCACATTAATTTTGGTTTGATGTCTCGGATGTCCAGTATGAGTTTAATTACGAATTTCATTATTGCCAAAGGTTCTAAGTATCATAGTTGTGTGCAATCAAAGCAACCTCGAAAGCCTCACAAGGTTGCTGATGAGAGAAACTTGGCACCTCTATATCTCATACATTCTGATCTATGCGAGATGAATGGTGTGTTGACAAAAGGTGGAAAGAGATGTTTCATGACATTGATAGATGGTGCTACTAAATTCTGCTATGTTTACTTGTTGTAAACTAAAGATGAGACTTTAGAATACTATAAAATTTATAAGGCCGAAGTTGAAAATCAACTAGAGAGAAAGATCAAGCGTCTTAGGTCGGATCGTGGTGGTGAGTATTTTTACAAAATATTTGACGAATTCTGTGAGGAACACGGAATTATTCATGAGAGGACGCCTCCCTACTCGCCCCAATCAAACGGTACTGCCGAGAGAAAAAACCGCACGCCGACTGACTTGGTGAATTCCATGTTAGCCACTGCTGGTTTATCAAAGGCATAGTGGGAGAGGCTTTGTTGACTTTATGTCATGTCCTAAATAGAGTTCCTAATAATAATAAAGAAAAGACCCCTTATGAGTAGTGGGCTGGGAGAAAACCATCACTTTCGTATATGCGCACTTGGGGGTGTTTGGCAAAGGTCAACATATCAATCTCCAAGAAACGCAAGATCGAACCTAAGACGGTGGATTTTATCTTTCTCTCTAGTTGATTTTGTCATGTTTAATATTCTGGAATTAATCATGAAAATTGTGCCTAATATTCCAACATATCCCACTACATATGACCACCTAATTAGCCCACTATGATATATGGGCTTTTAAGCAAGTCAGACCCATAATAAAGCCATAGATCTAGCATTACTTCTATAATACATGGAACACTTAGTAACTTTTATCCGTGCTGCCGCGCTCCAATCTCTCCACTCTCTACCATAGTTCTCGTAGCAATCCCCTCCCTTCTAATTCTAGATCTCGCTCCACTCTCTCGATCTCTTCATGACTAACCCAAGATCCCAGCACCATCTCTCCCAACTTCCTAATCTAGATGTCCCAACACAGTGCGAAAGATGGTGTTTAGGTCACCAGCGTGCATATCCACCGCATGGAAGATGGCGCCCGGGTCAGTGGAGAGGTCATATACGTCGTGCTGATCCACTGTGTGGAAGATGGTAGTCAGGCCTGCGACGAGGTCGTCTATGCCATCCAGATCCACCGCGCGGAAGACGATGGTCAGGCCACCGACAAGGCATATATTCCACCTAGATCATGTGGAGAATCTCGTGCATCAATTTTAGGGATTTGAAATTAGATTTTGTAGTTAATTCGTTCCCTTTTTTAGCATAATAGGATTTCTTTGTTTTTCTTTATTTAGAGAAATGAATAGAGAGGGGCTCATGTAATGAAATGGAAAAAACTGTATATCAATGGAATGGAAATTCAATCTGAAGGACATGAACGAATTAATTTGTTTATAACTAATTGTGATTAATGGTTTTAACACCGGGTAAATTATTGTTTAGCATATATTATATTATATCGCATATAATATAATTTGTAACTGCATAAAATTCTACCATCTTCTTTAATGTATCGCGGCGCATCATCTATGGTGCCACGGAAGCGCTAACTCGATGGATAATGATGTGCCGAGCGAGAAAAGTGCTATCTATCCACTTTTCCAACGAAGTTATTCCTGACGTTTTTTTTGTCGTGCCAACATGAAATGCGGCAATTAGGCATGTGCCTCGATGTTTATAAGCGATAGGACACACCCTACGTGTTGTAGTGCATGCATCCTAACAATACCATAGCCTACTGCCTAAGTAGCATGGATAAATTGTCCAACCAATACTCCTACGACTAGTGTGGGGCTCTAGCGGTTATTAAGATACACAAACCAAAGCATTAAGATCTTTGACGTCACACTGATTCCCTAGAGAATTTCCTCCGACTACTATACTCCCATTACTCTCACCAAGTTTCACTTCATATCCATCAGATCTCCTCTCATCTCTCCTCTTTACCTTTATCGATCTTCGGGGTCTTGGGTACCTGAAAAGTCTGGATTACTTCAAATGTATAAAGGAATACATGTCACAAGATGTACATATAACAAGGCTAGGCCTCACCCCTCGGCCCATGAGGACTACTCACTCATGATCAACAATCATAAACATTGTATAAGAATTCTTGAGAGAAATATGAAAGTCTTACAATGTCGCTAATCACGATGAATCACTATGGCTATGATGGGGAATGGATTTGGAGATGGAGGTATGTCTAAGGATGGTGATTACGATAAAGATGGCGGCGGCTCTATGGTGGTTCTCCTCTCCTCTCTGACGGTTCTGCGAGTGGCTATCTGTTTTCGAGCACTTCTGATCTGAATATTCTAAGGGTCTCTTCACGGAAGTTGGTCAGTTTGGTGTTCCCGAGGGAGCGTCACATGGTACGGACGTAGGGCAAGTCATCCACAATCGTACCAGTGCTCGCTAAATCTTTAGATGATCGCCTATGTGACCTCCTTCACTTGGGAAAAATGTCAGCTCGTAATTCTTCCTTGATTTAGATTTTATCATTAATTGTTTATTTCTACAAGGAAGTAAATGACCAGGAGGATTTGCACATCTATACGATTATTAATGATTAGTGGCAGGTCTAGATGGATAATCTCATCAAATTCATGATTCATAGCCGGTTTAAACGAGGGTGAAAATAAGTGTATTTCCCACTCATCACTCGGTCGTCAGCAGATTGGCAGATTGCAACGGTGAATGTTAAACTAGTTGTATGTGTTCAACTCACATGGCGCACGGTTGTTTCGACCAGTCATATGCTTATTGCAAGCATCACACACATTTTTGCTATGCAACAACAAGCAGTACCAGCGGAACCATGTAGGAGATGTATACCCAGCTGTAGCCAACAACCTATAACTCAAAGATTACATTCAAATGAATTAGCAAAACTCAATGTTGTGAATAGTAGTTGATTTAAACTAGTTGAATTGAGCATGTTACCACTACCACAATTGAACTTTTTTTAGGTTAAAGGCATTTGAAGTGCCATCTGATTAGATAGAAAGTTTAGAAGTCATATGTACAAACAAGGCAGGGCTAAACTTTACAAAACTCTCTCTCTCTATCCCTCATGGATCTCGAGTGTGCGCATAAACCCTTTGGACAATGTCCCGTTTCGCTATTTCCAACTTTCCATGACCCCATCTCGTGTAGATTATTGCACCACTTGCCTCCCTTCTCTTCTCCTTTGGTAAGGAGGCGATCATGTCTTCCCACCAATTGTTGATGTTGTGACATAAGGGAGGGGGCACCATGCCTATGCTTCCATTCCAGGCGAACTCTCTCTCCTTGAACGCAGATTTGTAACTACAATCCAACATGAGATGTTGCACCGTCTCTGGATTGCACATATTACAAACGGGGTCCTGCTCGGCGTGCGCCTTCCATAGCTCTGAGGAGTAGAAAGGGGTGCAGGGGCTGGCAAACTGACAGCGGTATGCAGTTAGGGCTGAAGCATAATCAGTTTCACGCGAAAGCCCTGGCCGGCACCGAAGCTGATGAACTCGTAGCCATGTCCAGGTCACATTGTCACCGCCAACTTGACTCAGATTGGGTAAGTTGTCCCTAGTTACTTGTTCAGTGCAAAAAAACTCAAGCTCAGCAGCAGTGCAAAACCCAGAGTAAATGACACAAAACCACCACAGTTGAGGCAAAGTGACCAAAAGCCCACCAAAATGCATGTTTTTGGTAGTTTTTTTGTGAAGGATTGTCACCTTAGCCTCAAATGTAGTAGTTTTGCGTTATTTTCTCGCAAAACCCACATAAGGCATCAAATAACTTATTGTTCATTCTACCTTAATACTGCAGCTCCAGGCCAAAACTTCTTTTTTCCTAGAACAGTTCAGCTAGAGGACCATGGAGATCGAGTCAATAGGCGTCTTAGTGGTGCTAGTTTCTGTAATAGTAATGTACTTTACATAACCAGTCACTACACCTAGCTCACCTAAGAAACCGTCGGTCGTCTACCTTCTTTCTCTAGCGAGAGCTACAGCTACTGCGCTCGTGCGGGCCTCCAGTTTTTGAGTGATCGGCGTGTGTGAAACTCTCTTCTTCAGCTGACCTGTTGCTGGTTCCCGTAGAAGGGGTACGCGCCATAGGCAGCGGCGGCGTACATGCCTGGGTCAGGGAACGGCGCCGCAGGGTAGCCGTACCCGTTGTAGAAAGGCGATGCCGCATAGTACATCCCGTTGTTCCACTGGTTTCCATTATCACTCCTCAACTGCAAAGAAGAAATGTAGTAGCGTCAGGTGCCTGAGTTAAGTTTTGCTACACAATCTTACTGTTGGGAGCAGGTTTTAAAATATCTGAAATTTCAAGAGGTACCAAAATATTCTTATCTAAAAAATTTAAGCTGATACCAAAATAAATTCTATCGTAAAAATTTGATGAAGTTTATCTGAAACAATTTCGAGATTTCAGAAAGTGTGTTCATTTGGATGGGGATAAAAATATTTCTGAATTGGAAAATTTGAACTCTGGTCTTAAGAGTATGTCAAAAAAAGCAGGTCAATACCTGCTTGTTTGCTGGATTACGACCCCATGACAGGCGCACGGTCTGTTTTCCGATAGTGCTCCCATTTAGCCCTTGCAATGCATCTTCTGCATTTTTTCTGAAAAGGGGAAACACTTCGATATCATTAATTGATTGGATTTCATCATGGTGACAGAAGGAATTTAACCAAACAAAATGTATGTTGGTAAGAACTGAAAAATATGAAATGTATGGGCTGATCATTCATACCTCTGAATAAACTGCACGAAGCCGCACTGTTTCCCAACAGGAATCTTCACAGAAGAAATCTCACCATACTGGGAGAAGGTTTGCCTAAGATCATCTTCACTAACATTTGGGTCAAGCCCACCAACAAATACCTACAGACAGTCAAACAACGAAGATGAGAACAGAAAGCAGTACTGTTTTATATTGCATAAATTATAGCCAATGCGTTTGTACTCACTGTTGTGTTTGTCAAATCTCCATCTGATCGAGCAGATGAACCAGTAGAGCCAGAAGTACCTAAACAGAAAAAAAATCAGGCAACAAAAAAAACGCTCAGAGCTATCCGGGCTACTTTAAATGATTCTGGAACAATTTTTTATCCAGAAGAACTATGTTAATAGCATTCACAAGAAAATATGCCACTTCCATTCTCCATACTTTTAGCCAATCACCAAGTAAATCTACAATATTAATCTATCTCATCATCACCAATACAAAGTTGCAAACCTTTTTCCATTGCTATGTAAAAACAGCAAGGCTTAAGTGCAGAGGGAAAAAAAACTGTACGTAGACAGGGTGAACTAGTCCATGTGTGTGGTAAATTACAAGTGGAAATTGAAAGGTAGAGTGTCAAAGAGATCTAAAGAGCAGGAAACTATCTACAAATAGTTTCACTTGGAGACCAGAAGTACCTATGGTTAAAATCATTAGAATCTCGCTCTTAAGTAATACAACATCCAGAGTGATGTATTTGCATATGGATATACAGAATAAGCTTAGGTGGATTTAATTTTCACACTATCTCAGAAGGAAATGTAAATTAATACAGAAGAATAGAACCAAATCAAGAAACATTTACTCAAATGCACCAAGAACTATATGGAGTGACAGAGTAACTTGTAAACTGAACCTGAAGATTTGCGGGGAGTTGCAGGGCCAATCCTCATGGGCCTAGTAGAGCAATACACGCCATTCATCTCAGTCATGGCATGTGTCTTCTCAGTATCATCTCCAAACCTCACAAAACCATAGCCCTTCGATCTACCAGTGTTAGCATCAATGACTACTTTTGCACCTTTTACAGAGGAGTACCTGCTGGAGAAAGTCTCTAGTAGTGCTGCATCATTGACATCAGAAGCAAGATCGCCTACAAATATGGAATGGTCTGAAGCAATATCGGAACGGCGATCGCCCATGCTAAATGATGCCCAGTTTATCCTAAATGGTTGATCAGTATTTGGCATTATATGGCCAGAAAAACCATCAAGTACTTTTTCAGCTGCAGCATGACTGTAGAACTCCACAAATCCATATCCTTCAGACTGTCCAGTTTGCTTGTTACGAATAACCTTGATTGCAACAACCTAAAGCACATCCAAACACAAGGTCAGACGTATTGTACAACTTTAAACTTGGCATGTAATAACATTAAAAAACTAGAAATGGAGAATCACATCAGAAGACACGTATTTCGGTGCAGTTAGCGCACCCTTATATTCATCAACTGACTGTGAAGTTCAGATGTTAAAAGAGACAGGGGCAACATGCCAGTTTTTTCTTTCTTGAAGGCCAGTAAAAAAGCATTAGATTTTGCTACCAGCGCCATGTTTCATCAAGTCTTTCACATTGTTCTCTAGGTTATTATGTCACACGATATATATTATCATTTGAATAAAATGAAAAAAGTACAGCAAGGACAAACAATACATGAAACTGGAGTTTATAAAAAAAATCATTTGTAAATTGAGCTTGATGGCATTTTATATTTTAGTTTGCAAAGGAAACAGGAAAGGAAATTTTCGAGGATATGCAACAGCAAATGATAGCTTTCACGTTAAAGACAAAAACAAAACCCAGTTTTTCTAAGCAATTGAATGGAGAGCTCATTTCTTGAAGGTCTAAAGTCTAAGCTGATTTCAGTGAAAACTGACAGCATGATATTCTCATTTTCAGTGCAGACTAACTCGGTATTCACAGTTTCAGTTCCTCAAGCTCTAATAGTGTATTCAGAGTTGTACACAAAAGAAGGATATTTTATCATGAAAGCAGCCTATTTTAATGTAATTGGTCACAGTACGACAATGTTCCCATTTTCTGTCTAGCAACAGACTAGTTTCTATCTACGTACACAAAAGAAGCGTGTATTATCATGAAAAAGGCACATCCCAATCACCCAGCACAGCCAAAACTAAAACAGACCAGTCAGGCATGGAACAGATGTACGGCCAGGTGTGCATCAGCGAGGCATCCGGCCGTTACGAGGTAGGGCGACCTGGCACATCAGAATCAGAGCCAATCTAGCGACTGCGAGTACAGGAAGGGTATCTTTCCCTTGCCTCGGCCAATCTAGTGCCTGCGAGTTTCCAGTTTTAGCTCGCAGATCCCATATGCCCCTGCGTTTTGCCCAGCGGTCGCTCGGCCAGCCTGCACAGTGACCCAATCATTCGTACCTGAGCCTGCATCTCACTGCGAGTCTGCAAGATACCTATTACCTTGTCATGAGATCCCTCTCTCTTCGACCTCGCGCAACCAGACAGACAGGAATCGCATTTGGGGAAATGCCATTTTTTTTTGGTTATCCGGGACACGGATTAACACACATTTATTTTCACTGGCTCGTCACATCAAGAGAGGAGGGTTCCTAGTCATGGATGGCTATGTGAAATGATGGAAATGTCTCCTTTTTTGGGTGTTTGGCTCGAGGGCAGCGTGGCCGCGGGCAAGATCTGGGGCATGGAGAGAGCAGGGGGGGGGGGGGGGGGGGGGGGGGGGGCGAGTGCTCACCTCGCCGGTGTAGCCGAAGCAGCTGTGGAGGTAGTTCTCGTCCATCCAGTAATGGAGGTCGCCGACCCAGATGGTCTTGTTCTCCTCCTGGCCGCCGTGCGCGGCGGGGGAGCCCAGAGCCACGGCCACGGGGGCCGGCCGTGGCTGCAGCGGCGGGGGCGGCGGCGCGACGGCGTGGAACGGCACGAAGTGCGGCGCGAACTGGGGCGGCGCCGGCGCCATCTGGTGCGGCATCACCATGGCCGTGGCCCCGGGCGGCGCGAACGGCATGGCCACCCAATGAGGCTGCGGCACCACCGCCGCCACCGCCGTGGGCGGCGCCCCCAGCTGCTGCTGCTGCTGCTGCGGGGGCTTCTGCACGTCGCCCCCCACGTTAGCCGCCGCCGCCGCCGCCGCCTGCATGGTCACCTCGGTCGGTCGGTCGCTCGCTCACCGCGAAGTGAAGCTGCCCGTGCGCCCGCGCCCTCCCTCTGAGTCTGACGGAAATAATTTGGAGGCGAGGAGAGGGAAGAAGAGGTGGAGAGGAGCAGTAGCAGCTCGCGGGAGGGGAGAGGAGGGTGGCTAAATAAAGCAGGCGGCGGGGGAGGATATGGAGGCGCTGTAGCCGTCCGATGGCGCGCGTGGAGGCGTCCTGCGCCGTCCGTGCACGGTCTTGACCGGATCCACGTCGATGTCGGCCTGACCCAGCTCCGCGGGTTACACGTAGAGTCGTTTCTGACTTTCAAGATTAGGGCGCGGAGGTGGATGCACCGGCCCGAGCTGATAAATGAACTGACAGAAACAATAAATTAATGGGAGAAAAAGTAAATGAACTCGACTTATACATATAGAAAATATTGCTCGTGGTAATTTTTTACTTTTCTTTATTTCTGCATCCTCCATATTAATTCTAGTGAACCAGATCCATTGTCATGGACCTTGGCTGGTCAGCGTTGCATGAATCCTAAATATAGCTTTGACTAGGAGGTTTTGCCGTTCTTTTTCACGCCTGGTCCTGAATGAGCGGTTACGTTGGTTGTATCATGCTGCTAATTAGGTACTAGTTCGGAGCTAAAATAGACACTAGTCTATACAGCTCTAGATAGAGCTTCGCCGAGTCAGGTCAGTGTGACAACGTTTTGTGTTCGGCAACCACCATGGAGTACTTCATTGTTTACACCTTCTAACCTTGGTCATATGTTGTAGTACTCCTATATAGATGACATGGTAACACTCACCCTGTCTACAACAAACAACTTTGGCCATTATTGTTTCTTTCATATAGAAAATGATAAGAGAATACTAAATATTCTAAAAAGTGTAAATTCGATTTTGCACCTTCAAAGAGCACGTTTTAAAAAGTTGTCATAACATGGTCCTTTTAGTAAATCGGGCTAACAAGGTATGCCACGTGGAGACGTATCCGTAGCATGCATTTGGTCAACAGAGCTCTAGTTTAGACCAACGAAACTGGTGTCTTGGTTAGTCGATGGCTCCAACAATTGAGAAAACAGCGGTTACGTCGAGCTAGGGTTATAAAGCAGACATCCCAGAAGTCCGTATATAGCTACTACCTTCGTCCCAAGGAGCCCTCGTTTTACTTGTTTTTTAATTAAGATTTACTCTAAATATATAAAAAAAATATTGATATAAAATTAGCTATGTATGAATCATCTAAAAAAGCGAGAAGGGAAAAAATATGACGCATCAACATGAAATCTTATTATCAAAACACCAGTTGGACCAGTTAAATAGATCCCATGCAACAACACTAACCCTAAACCCTAAGACCAAATATCAATCCAATGTGTGGTTAGGGGTAAAACCTGCATAAAAGATAAATTTGATGTCCCGTTAAAATAAAATCATTTCTTACATGGCATATAGCCCATAGTAAAGCACAAACATCTACTCAGATTTGTACTTTATCTAGCTTATCAACTCCATATAACCAGTTTCCAAAAAAATTCTTAATGTTTTTTTGAGGTTCTAGATTAAAAGTCATAAATAATATGCGCCATATAATTTTTGCAAAAGGACAATGAACAAGTGTTGGAAAATATCTTATTTATCATAAAAGCAACACTTCTAATTTCCTTGCCAATTTTGTTTAGCTAAATTGCCATTTGTTAGGAGCACATTGTGACGAATGAATCACATAAAATCCTAATTTTCACTCCCACCTTAATTTTCTGAATATACTTACGAGGAACCTTATGTGTCCATTTAGTAAGTCTTGGTACATAGATTGATTTGATCGGAAAGCACAAGATGACGTCAGATCCCATCTAAATTGATCCTTGTCATCGGACATTTGAATGTCCATTCGTAGATTTACTAAATGCAGCCATTTGGCCCATTTATTTCTAGTGAGAGATCTATGAATTGCAATGCTAAGTGGACTATTTGTATGACTTGTGCAACCAGACTTGTTTTGTTTGCAAAATAATGTAGGTAAATAGATATCGAAGAGCTAAATGAGTCTCTCCAAGCTAGGTAGCATCACAGAAGTGTGCTTTCTAACCATTACCAATAACAAAAGAACCTCGAGCAAAGAACTCATCCTTCACATGCATAAGGCCTTTCTCAACATCCGACTTTGTTTGTTTTACTTGAACTTGAGAAGGAATTTTAGAACGTAGGTATTCATTTTAGAGTAACATATGCTCATTATCGAGCATAAAGGTGATAAAACTAACATGGACTTTGTAGTTTGCTATCAATAGATACAATATAGAAATTATGATCACTTTTTTAGGAAAAACTATAGGGTAAAACCCCGCTGGCATTTTTATATTAAAGCAAACAAAAGGAGTATTACAAAATATTTAAAAAAAGATGAAAGACCCGAAGGCTAGACTAAATCTACACATGGGATTCCAATCATTCCTTGAAGGTATATGCATGTTTCTTTTCCATCCTGTAAGAAAGCAACCTAAGTTGTTGGATGTAAATTGGCTTCCAACTATCCATACTTGGTCGTTGATTCTTGAAGATTTTGTTATTTCTGACTTTCCAGATTCTCCAAGCTGGAAGAAATGATAATCTCCATGGAAAAAAGGTACCTTCAATTTGCATTTTTAAATCAGAAGATGCCTCTAATACTGATAAGTTCTTAGTTTTATTTGGAAAAATTAAATCCCAACATTTATCAGCGAAAGGGCAAGTCCAGAATAAATGACTCAGGGTCTCTTCCTCATTGCAGCTTAGAGTTGCACATGAATATGATTGGAGATGAAAAATTCTACTAAGAAGGTTCATGTTATTTAGCATATTCTTCAATAGCAACTAGAAGAAGATTTTGTGTTTTGATTGGGAAGAGGACTTCTGAATCTATTTAAAGTGTGAATGAATATTTTGGAACCCAGTCATGATAGAATAAGCCTATTGCGAAGAGAAACTAGAATTTCCCCAAATATAACTCCAAACATCTTGGTTTCACTCTCGAACTCTAAATATAGTTGTTTGACATATTTCCTCCATTTGTTCAAATTATGAGTGAGCTTGTTGAGATAGTGGTAAATGGAACATATCTTCAAGGTATTTAGTGTGAATTACTTCATGGATAATGTTATCATTATTCTTGGCAAATGAAAGAAGGTGTGGAAATTGAAGATGTAAACAGTTGTTTTGCCACATATTGGTCCAAAATAAAGTAGTTTTTTACATCTCATATGTTGCATTTTCCCATACCCTTATAATTATCCAACAGCTTCAAGTGTGATTCCAAAATGATCCTTCCAGATGATCTCTAGTGTCCATGTTGATGGGAACCATATTATACTTATACAAGAGAATAAAGTATGATAATTCATTAATAAGGGAATAACATCAATCAATCATCAAAGATATCATAAGCCTCAAGTATGCATAACAATATGCAAATCATGCTCTATAATAAATGCACAAAAACGTAATATGGAAAATAAATAACACTATAGTGTAAGTGCAAGTGCATCGTGTATTGTTCATATCTTTGGTCTTAGAATAGAGAGATCTTTTTGTATTTCTGAGACTTTGTCTCTTGAGCGAAAAACAAGTTGAAAGTAAGCATGGATTAAACATGTGCTAGGTCATTGAAAAGAGAACAAAAGTAAAACAATTTTGAGAAGTATGCAGCTCATGTGAACATTACTTTATGAGAGTTGAGTTTTATTACCTCTATCATAAGCATCTTTAATTATAGAAAATGGTAATGTAAGTGCTAACGTGATTATTATATCTTTGACATATTAACTAGATGTCTCATGTCCTAACCATGATTATGAGTTTCACATTCTTACCAGTATGGCCTTCATAGTATTTAATCATTGTATATATAAAGTGTCATCGAAACATAATCACTAAGGTATCTCTTTCCCTTTGAACAAGTAGTCTTAACCAAGGTAGTCATAGTCGGGATTCTAACTTAGATTGATTTTCCCTAAAAGAATTGAGTCGTAGTATCGAGTTGTCGAATCGAGGATTATACTAGATTAACTTGGAGAAGATCTTTTTCACCTATGTAGAAATTTTGTGGGGTAGTATAGGGGACATGAAAATACTAATCAATAAAATTTCTAGCAATATGGTTTACATGTAATATTTTTACCAATATGGTTTACACTAGAATATTAAAAAGTAGAAAGTATCGATACATAGTGTAGCTTTCACAATTAATAAATATGTAGAATTTAACACTTCCATGGAACTACTTGCATCTTAATTCTTTGCAAGGTAAATGAGTAGTGGTGAGGCAAGTGAAAAAAGGCTTGGAAGGTTGGTGTTGTATATATTCTGCTATAGTTAAGTGGATGTCTCGGGTAATCAGTTAGTAGAATCCAGAAAGACCATAAATAGGATCGGGATTATGCAATTTCATAAAGGATTTTGTAATTGGTATCACGACTCAGCATGGATTCTACCTGATTGGGATTCATGGTGCGATTTGGATCAGACATGATTCCCTAGGATCATGCAATCGTAAGATTCCAATAGTAGGATCAAGATTATGACTGCATTGGTCTTAACATCGTGTCCCCATGGTAGACTATCCATACTTCAATGACAAGACAACAAACTGAGCATTCTCCACGAACTTTTTTACTTACCATTTGCATATCTTTTTATTTGGTCACTTCATTAAATGCCTAGCTAAAAATTTCCACCGTGTAAGCATGTCTTCGATTAATGCCCCAATGCTCTCCTTATCACATATATACATACTCAAAAAATACCATTTCATCGATCAAGTCAGTTTTAGCACCTCCTATATAGCCCTAATCAAACAGCACGATATCAACATATGTTGCCAAGTTGAAATGTCCCCAATGAAAATGGCATGGTTTGTGTTAACACCACAACCAATATGTCAAGTTAGAAATAACCATATTTCCCATTCACAATGGCAAAGTTGGTTAATTAAGCAGTTGTGGATGTCAAGTTTGTAGATTAACCCCACATCTTACTTTCCCATGAGTTTATGAGCATACAAAAAATAAAAAAGATTTTAAAATTCAAAGATATAAAATGCAAAATATACTTGGAATAACATCAATTCAATGTAGGTAGCTATGGTGGACTCTACTGGAAATAAGTTGGTTTTAAGGATTTATGTATGTATAAGCTTTGCTTGAAATTTTTATAAGAAAGTCTAGCAGAAGGGAGAAATTTGACCACTAAAAAGTATTCAATGGTGTCCATAGTACTAGTCATTTCTTATGATGCAAGACAAACCTATAGTTAAAAATACAACCAGTAAGTGAGAGCTAGCACTACACTATCATTATATTAAGCATAAATCATCACATAAAGTGTAAGAATATTCATAACTTCTTTTCATGTAACTTGCATCCCTTTCTTTTTATTTTATGGCATCCAATATCAAACTTTAAATTATTCGGTAGTATAAGAGTTTCCATGACATATCAATTATATCTTGGACATATTATGTTATCTCTTCATGAGACTTTTGTGGTTGCACAACAATTTTCAAAGATGCTAATTCATTAGTTATATGATCTACTTTATAATTAAAAGCATCAAACTTATCTAAACTCGTTATTGAGTTCTTTTGAGTTGCTATAAAGGATTTAATGGTATTACCAAGATTATTTTAATTATTACTACCACCCGCATACTTATTTTGGACATAATGAGGCCTAGCATATGCACTATTGTAGTTGTTTCCATAACCATTATTACGAAATTTTCATATATAGTTGACACCTACATTTTCATCATTGTTTTGAACTAATTCATTTAAAGGAACATTGTCTACATTTTGTCTAGTCATCATATCAAGTAAAGTGTCAACTTTAGAAGCCAAGGATTCTACGTCATCAACAGAGGTGACATTCCTAGAAGATGAAGAAGGAGCTCTTTCAGTATGTTGTTGACTATGATTTTGTAATATGCTTCCCAATCTAGCTTTAGCTTCAGACGTAGTTTTTTAGTTATAAAAGCACCACCACCAACATAATCTAGCATGCTCCTAGGAATATAGTTTAAATCATTATAAAAATGAAGGCAAAGCGGTCCATTTATTAACTCCGTGTGATGGGAAACTTCTAAGCATAAGTTTTACCCTTTCCCAAGTAGTAGCAATGTGTTCATTATAATTTTTTAAAGAAATAATGCTATTTTTATCTGGTAAAATTTTAATAGGAGGATAGTATTTCTTAATAAAAGCCTACCTTAAGTTACCCCAAGAATTAATGCCACCAGTTGGTAGAGAGAGTAACCAATATGTAGATCTACCTTTTAATAAGAAAATGAATAACTTAAGCTTAACCATATCATTCTAAACATTCTTAAAACTTTTACATATCACATATTTCACAAAAATCATGAAAATGTATAGTAATCTTCACTAGGAGCTCCTCCAAATTGTTGTTTTGCAATCAATTTCAGTAGCCTAGGACTAACTTAAGATGAGTCAACCTTTTATTTCAGGAGATGTACTAGGTCTAGCAATGAGTTGATCATTAGGAACATTTGTATAGTCACACAACTTAATAGTTATTTATACCATACTTGCAAACAAAATTATATACTACACTAACATTTTTTTTGATATCAGAGTCAATAATAGAGCATTAAAGTTTTAGCCGAATCTGCTATCCATGTCTCCCCGATTCTTTCTGGCCGTGGGATGGATGAGGAGGAGGACACGTTGTGACATTGTCACATAGTCTGAATATCTTGGGGAGGTAGGCCCCGCAGCCCAGGATTCCCTCGCGCAAGCGTGTCGCACACCATTTTCTGCCTCGCGTCGCTGGATGAAGGGCCGTGCGGTAACTCCTGGCCACAGCGTTGGTGGATGTGGGTGACCACGCCCTTGATGAGAGGCGGTTGGAATGAGATAGGTGCTTCGCACCCCCTAGGACGTCGAGCCCAGACATAGCTGACGTGGCAGCGAAAACCCTTGCCGTTCGTGGGTTCTCACGGGCGAGAGTTGAGCTGCCAGCAGAAACCCCCATAGCCAGCGTTTTATCGCGGTGGCTGCGGGTTCTCACGGTAAGATCATGTGGAGGGTCTCGTTCGTTCAGGAGAAAAACTCTCACATCGATGGACGTACGCGAGGATCCGGCGAACCGCCATGCTGCCTACTGTCATCGTCTAACATCCGAGATTAAGGAGACACGCCGGTCCTTCTGGGTTTTAGTGCTCAAGCTTTGGATATAAAATACGTGTTCTAGCCCCTTATCTACTCAATGAGTTAGATATCATCTCTCCTCATATCACCTCCTTTGTGTTTCCTATCGCTTGCATGTCGGTCGCATGCGCCAATCCGTTGAACACACCCGGACCTAGCGTTGTCGCTGCCCACAAGCGTGGGCGGAAACAATAGCATGCCCTGGTCATCCTCGCCCTATCAAGCACGAGTTCACCAGCGTCAAGAGTGCATATGCGGTTCATCCGTTACGTGAAGGCTTTTCTTCCACGACAACCGTGACGTTGGATGGCTTGCCATCTTTTATTCGCAAGGTTCTCTACTTCGAAGAGCTTCGACGTATTGGTCATAGCAGTTAAAAGTAGATCTTCAGGTATAGCCCGCTTAGAAATTAGTTCTATCATATTCAAAATAGATTTACAATATAGTTTGAGGCTCCTCCTACTCATCTTGCATTTGCTCATCTTTTGTAATTTTCACATAAAACGTCTCATCTTTTTATGGCCAAGAAAGTCGGATATAACGTGATTGTCCAACATGGTTGGAATCATGTATTCTTACAACATCTTAGTTGTTTTTGGCTATTAAACATGAATACAATGTTATTGGCTGAATTGTTCTCGACTGAAACATGTAAACATGTATGCTTTCTTTCTGTTTGTGTTGGCGCTTTCTTTTTCTATGTGTTTGCTTTATTTATGTTGTTACATGTGATTTATTTGTGTCTATGTGTCTGCTTTATTATGCATGGGCATTTTTTTTAGCCTTCTTCGTTGATGTGTATCTTCGCTTCTTTACTGGTCGGGTGCTTCGCTTCTTTCCTTGAACATGGTCTTTTGAGTATCTCATATCGTATGTTTTTTCGACATGTGAAACGGAGTGTTTACATGTGATATCAACAACTCTGTGTGTACTAACTCGTTGGGACTTCAAGTGCAGAGTGTTGTAGTATGTGTATTTCCCTACAAGGATGACTCGAGGGTTTATATCGAACTCTCGGGGAATTGGCTTATATACTTCTTTTGTTTCCTTCTTAAAGCAACATACAAAACAAAGTAGTTACCTTGTGTCCCCAACTCCACCGTGTACGGCTGTCAAGCACAAGATTTTATTAAAACTAAAACAAACTTACAAATAAATAAAAGTAAAAGCAATTTGTAACTAGATAAGAAGGTAAATACAATAAGGTAAAAGTCATTTTGGATTTTTGTTTTTGTTTTGCTAATAGTAAAAGTGCTTTTGTTGTTTTGGTATTTAATTAGTGTAGCAAGTATAAAAGCAATAAAAGTTGTGTCTCTTATAAAGTGTAATGGCATAGACCAATAAATAAACAATAATATATTGATAAGAAACTTCATTATGTATATGACAAGAATTCATATGGGCATCACGTCATATCATAAATATGATGCAACACATCTCACTTATACTCCTCTAGAAATGGATACTTCAAGCAATCTAGAATTAAGAACAAACAGAGTATAGTCTTAGGTACTTTGAAATAATGTTTGAATGGCAAATATGCTACCTTGAATAAACACGATTATTTGATATGTCACTAGATGATAATAACACATGCATTCACTTTATCCCTAGTGACGTAACAAAAGAAAGGTAAAAACTATAGTAGATTTTGAATTTGTTGTTACTGTACAATCACTATCACCATGTTACTCCATCTAATACACATGTTCCCACACACATTTCCTCTCATACAAGTAGGATCAAAATAATTAATAAAGAACGGGGTACTCAATATGCATCTATCAATACATATCACACCTAATATAGATAAGATCTCAAATATCAACTCATAGAATAAATATCCACCACATAGGAATTACATAGATGACCATAATCATGTTGGGCAGCTCATATGGTACTAGAGCAATGATAGATCAAGAGATAAATAAGCTACTGCCGCAAACCCATAATTCAGAGGTGGACTACTCCCTCTCCATCATGGTAATAAAACCTTAGATGTTGGATAAGGTAGATATCCCACCAGAGGCGGTTCCCCCTCCAATCTTTGCTGGTTCTATCTCTGTTTTTGTGTTTTTGTGTTTCTATGCCGCCTCCTTCGAGATCATATCGGGGAGTCTTTTTACGGGCGTTTTTTGGTCAGAACTTCCAGCTAGGGCTCAAGATGGACGACTATAGAGGTTCGAGGAGGGAATAGAGGGTAGTGGCATGGCTAGAAAGGTGAGTTATGCCAATGGGCCTTGTTCGGGCCTCGGGCATCTTCCTCTCATGTTTCTTGTGCTCCAGCTGCTTCTCCTCATGAAAAAATACTTCTAAAAAATCTCAGGTCCATTTGACTTTGTTTATGTCCCTGAAACTTAAAAATACGTAAAACGTGATTTTCATGACCTATAAAGTTATAAACCAAATAAAGTGGATCATTAGTAAATCTCCATAAATCAATGTAAAACATGAATATAACATCATTTAAGTTGTAACTATGTAGGAATAGGTGTCAATAAACTACAAAGTTCATGTATATATTTTACATGCATCAACATGTTCTTATTATTTTTTACTTCGTGTTGGCGTATTCAGAGTTGGGGTCGATCGAAATGCGTTTGTGCGCAATGAAGTCATTCTTGATATGCATGTACAACAGTGTGTGAGTATATTCTGCGTGTGTTTCCAACTCACTAGAGAACATGTGGATCGTGTCATCAAGCGAAACACATAAAAAGGTTATCGATGTGACGCATGCAGCCATACGAGTCATTGAATGATTTGGTATTCAGACGATTCCAATGTTAAACGCTTTGCCTACTAACTGTTCTCTGGGGGGCAGAGAGAAGTATAGTAAGGAAAGTAAAGTCAAATAAAAAATTGAAAGTAAATATGCAAAACTAAAAAAATAGAAACAAATAAAAAAATAGACAAATAAAGATGCTTTGCAAATCTAAAAGAAAATAAAAGCTCATAGTCGTGCACCTCCCTGAGCTTTGGTACATGCACAATATGAGAAGTTCTTCTATCTCCCGGGCAACAGGGACCCCAATTCGCTGAGACTCCAAAGTACAAAGTGATATAGCAAGAGATTTTCCCACAAGGATAACTCGGGGTTTAATATCGAACAATTGGGAAATAGGAAGAACAACTTCCCTCTCCTCTTCTAGCAACCTGCAGAACAAGATGATTCGCCTTCTGTACCCAGATCCACTATTTGGTTGTCAAGTGTGAGATCATAGAACATGGCTTAATAGAATTGATATAATACCCATAAAATGCAACTTCTTTTCTAGAAGCTCATCCCAAAGGAACTCCAGGTTAAATGTGTTTGGCCTGGAGCAATATGAGGATGGGTGACCGATCTAGAAGTTGTTCCCGGGTGCGCACGTGTGAGAAAAAAGTACGTAGAAAAGAGAAATGGTCTATGGGGCAAGTTTAGAGATCCTAGTAAGCTACCAGGATGACAGTCGTCGTTTCAGAGATGTCGGGGTGTTACAAGTGGTATCAGAGCCGATCCTTGCTGTTACAAGGGCATGTGCAGGTCAGTAGCATGGACATGTGGAGCGCCAAGGGGGGTCCCGGGTGCGCACGAGTGAGTAAAAAGTACGTATAAAAGACAAGTGTTGGTCTATGGGGCTATTCTAGAGATCCTAGTAGGCTACCAGGGGTGACAGTCGCTGTTCCGGAGATGTCGGGGTGTTACAAGTGGTATCAGAGTCGATCCTCGTGGTTACACGGGCATGTGCGGGTCAGTAGCACGGACATGTGGAGCATGACGGGTATAGCCTAGAGTGAACACGGTATGGCATATGTACCAGTACTGGACGCACAAACATGTGTCAAGAAGGGACATTCCTGACTTGTGGTTGATCGATGAGGGCACGATCTTCTAAGGGTGGGTGTATGTGAGATCCTAACGCATGGTTTAATAGAATTGATAGAATAACCATAACAATAAGTTGCAGCTTCCTTTTTGAAATCTCATCCCAAAGGAACTCCAGGTTAGCGTGCTTGTCCTGGAGCAATCTGAGGATGGAGAAGTTGTTCCTAGTTGCGCACGAGTGAGGATAAAGTGCATAGAAAAGACAAGTATTGGTTTTTGGGGCCAGTCTAGAGATCCTAGTATGATGCTAGGGGTGACAGCTGCCGGTCCGGAGAAGTCGAGGCGTTACAAGGTTTTCTATTAAAATTGAAAACAAATAAACATGACAAAATAAAATAAAATAAAATGAATATTCAAGCAATAAAAGTAGACTAATCTAAATGAAAAAACTAAAACTATATGAAAAGGTAAAGGTAGTGTTACTTTTGATTTTTGTAAAATAAATGCAAGAAGTAAAAGTATTTTTTGTATATTCGAATTAAATAAACACAGAAAATAAAATAGCTCGTAAATGTAAGTAGAAGTGTTTCTTATGATTAAAACGGAAAGGGGTTCATGGGTTCACTTGTCTAATCTCTTATAAACATGATGAGATTAAAACACTCTTAGAGATATCATAAATCTTGGTGAAACTTTTATGTTAGTGTTTGATTCACATTCATATGAGCATCACGTCATATAATGAATATGATGCAATACGTCTCCCTCATACTCCTTTATTAAGAGAAAACTCTGCAAACTAGGTTTAACATAACAGAGTATAGCCTTAACTATTTTGATATGATATTGAATAACAAATATACTACCTCGAACAAACGAGACACCCTTTTATGTCACTAAATGATAATAGCATAAGTATTCCATTCTCTCTAGTGAGGCAACAAAGCAAAGGTAAGAACCATAGTAAATCCCAAATTTTCTATCACTATCTAGTTACTACTACTCGTTGCTCAATCTAATGCACACTTCCCCCACACATGTCTAGCATACACTAGTACAAACTCGCTAATTTCCCATAGGCCTCAGGCAGTTTCTCATTCCTTCTCAAGTGCATAGCTTCTAAGAGCGCACCACCTGAGTCGGTTTTTCTTTGCGTCTCTAAGATACGCGACCTCAGACGGTGCCAAAACTCAAACACCTCTAACATCTACGAATTAGAGACGGACAATATTTCCGACCGTTTGCAAGAACTCTTCAACCTCAGACAACCTATACTATAGACTGTCTCGAATAGTGAGGCGACCTGAGTCGGATTCTAACAAAGACCGTCTCTAGAACTAGTGTGCCTCGAAGCGTATTTTTAAATTGACAGTATCCAGTGTGTGTAATCCATTTTAAATAGTAGCATGCTAATTCGAACTCGATCATAGCTGGCATGACACATAATCATGATTCAGTAGTCAGATAGATAGATTAACTCAAGAACTTATAGCAGCTCGGTCACGGTAACATTATCTATATAGTTAGAGAAATCCATACAAATTTAGCCATTACACATTATGGCAGTACATACAAAGTGTAGTCCATAAATCAATCAGAATAGCATAATTAGTACTCTATAACAAACTAGCATTGCATTTATAATGGATCACGTGGTGGAAGTTGCTGAACCAGAATATGTAACTCTCTGTTATATTTTTCATCAAAGCAAAAAAGGACAATGTTATCTTTATTCGTCAAGTCGTTAAGATTGCATTTGACCTATGGACATCAAAGCAAAAAAAAGGACAATGCTGGCCAACTCCTATCTTCATCGTAACCATCTTAGGTTCATCAAGCAGATTTTTGAGGTATTTTCTTGTGAACTCAGCTCCAAATGTCTGGGAAGTACAGAGAATTGAAGAATAAGCATGCATGTGATTACTGGAAGTATTTATATATCATATGGTAGCTTGTTATTAATAACATTATCAAGAATATATCATCTTACCAGCTTGCAATTCTTTTTCATGACAGATGAATAGGGCAGCATGTAGATGTAGTACTTGATTTCTGGTGGAAATTCGGGTTCACACCAGTCTAAGAGAAATTCTACATGAACTTATTCCAGATACATGTTTCCAAAAAGGCTCTGCTTATCAAAATCAGTGTCCCCTTGTGTTGAGGTCCTGATGCTACAACAAATCAATGTCTAGTATCTAAACGCATACAAAACATATGACTGCAATTTTGATGTTCTTTTGATACCTCTAAACTCAATCCTCTTAGTGGGCTCTTCATCTGATGACTAGAATTCAAAACCACCAAAGATAGCGGCATTGCATCGTCACTGTAGGTTCCCACCATAGATACATACAGAGAGCATCTTAATACAATTAAGATACAGAAAGACCAATGCACTGTCCATTAAATCTCTATTGCTAGAAGTGACAATTGCATATTTTGAGATTTATACAAGGGTAAAAGAGTTGGAACAGATGCAGGCCGCCTAGGGGAGGCTCTCCGACGGCGTCGTCGGGTCTTTGCAGCTCGGTAACCTGGCCTAAACCTTAAAATCGATAATAAAATTGGCAAATTCCATGGAAAGATTCCTAAATCAAAGCTGTTGATTTAGGGTTTGTGGGGTTTGGTTTTCATGCATACCTACGTGGACGATGAAGGGGTCCTCAGAAGTGAGGGAGAGCGTTTGCACCGCAGGGGACCAGAGGCCGCGGTGGTGGAGAGGCAGGGACCGAAGGCGGCAGTGGTGGAGAGGCAGGGGACTGGATGCGGCAGTGGTGGAGAGGCAGGAGACCGGCAGCGGCGATGCTGTAGAGGCAGGGGACCGGCGGCAACGGTGGACAGTGGTTTGGGCGGGCGGGGATGAAAAAATGTGGCACAGATCTGAAATATCTGTCAAAAAAATCAGGTATTTTCCACCAAGTACTAGCCTCAGACGTCTGCAAGTGGAAAATGTCTCTAAGAACATATGTTCTCCGAATATTTCATATTTTGCCGCCAAGAAACTAAGACGACTAGTAGTTTGAAACAAACGTGTTCGGAACTCCGGATATATTCGGAACTCCGGCATTTGATTATTCTAAAATTTGAGAATTATTCATAATTTAAAAACAAATAAAGTTGTGTATACATGCTTGCTAGAGTGAAATTGAATCCCCTAAGACTAAATGAGGTTCATAAATTGAAGAAAAAATTGGCGTAGTACAAACCTTGGATCTTGTACCCTGAAAGCATGATGACTCCTAGTGTTCATGCGCTTGGGGGCAGAGCAATAAGGTGCAGGTGTTTTGAATTTGACTAATTCAAACGTCTAATCACAAAGTGAGATCATTTGGTTTCTTAATTATGATTTTTTTACCAATATAACTATTTTTCTTGTAATTTTTTGAAGGAAGTCTGGTTGGGTGAATATTTAGAAATCCGGATATATTGAGAACTCTAGATTTCGTTAATCCTAAATTTAGACATGCTTGCTAGAAATCCTATAGACCTCTTGGAAAAAAATTCATTCCTATAGGATTCTAAGTGTCATGCCATTCTATTTCTGCACTTTTCCTATTCCTATGTCTTATGAATCCTTTGAATCAATGAAGCCCTAAGATACAAGTCTAGTTGTTTTTATTAGGTATTTATAACTCCTATATATGGTAACGTGCTAAGATATATACACTCCATTGTGAAAGGCCTAATAGTAGATAAGGTTCATACATCAAAGAAAATATATGGCATAGTACCTAAGTATTGTGTCTTGGGTAACCTGAAAGGTATATGACCAACTCGTATAGTGTGTTCATGCGCTTGCTGCAGAGCAATAAGGTAAGTGTTTTGAATTTGAACATGAACAAATTGAAGAAACTTCATATAACGATTACGCTTCCATCTTTATTAATTCAACCACCAAAGACTACGGATATAATAGATCAGTGCGGCAGCATGATCAGTAATATAATTAAACACGAGAAAATTGAAGGAACCCCATATAAAGGATTAATATATAAACGAGGTACTTATAATAGTTCAACCACCAGAGAGACTACACATGTAGATATTGTCTTACATGCAACCAAAGGTAATATTTAACTTAAACAAAATATAAGTAGGACAGCAGCGTAGCAGTAGGAGCGGGACACGAAGCCGTCTTATCAGGAACATCAGCCTACTCAATGTCAACCCGGCCAGTCATGACATATTTCCGGAGGAATTTGTTGTAGGTTGCGTTCTGCGCCAAGGTCTTCGGCCGGTGCGTTCGGCCTTGGCCTTCGGCAATCTTCACCGTGTGCTGGATCATGCTGTTGATGTTCGTGTTGATGGATCTACAACAGAATGGGTAAAACAAATGTCCCTATGGTGAAATTTGATTAGCCCCCACCGTAAACGCCTCAGCACGTAGCTGCTTTTGTTGTCCCTGGACTGCTTGCTAGAGTCCATGTTATCGGAATTGTCCTGTTAATTTTTAAGAACATAACTTAGAACTCATACATATGATTAAATTGTATTACAACTCAAGAATTGACAACATATATATGTAATAAAATATTAAATTGATAGCAAAGAGAATGTATCTCAGCAATAGTTTGATCAGTTCATATATCATTAATGTATCCAAACAAAATGACAATTAATTGGATGAGAGTTATATGTAGAACAAAGTCTGGAGCCTCATAAGTTTTTTTTAGGATGGCATGAGCGAACCAAGTATCAATTGCACTACCTATATAGTAGTATTATTCTTGTACATTGAATCTAATCCTTCTTATACACTATGAATGCATGTGAACTCTATTGAAATATAATAGTTCATATGAATGTAGAATAAATTTGTGGCCTTATAAGTTTTTTAGAGATGGAGTTAGCGAACAAAAATTCCAATTACACAATTTATATTATTGTTATACATTATTGCCTCAGGTTCACTAACCCATCCATAAAAAAACTGACACCATTGATCATATGTGTCTCCGCTTGCACTTTTTTAGGGCAAAATTGGATCATTGGCCTCATTAAGAAATAGAAACATGAAGTACACCATGTAGCATATATATATGCATGTTGTGTATCGAAATCAACACTCCAGTAACATATATATGCTACGCAAATGTAAATTTACTAGATGCATGGTAGATGAGCAGATCTAAGCAGATGTAAATTTACTAGATGAGAGATGAGCAGATCTAATAAAATCTCCAAAACAATCGACCGTTCGAACCATATATATTCCCTACATCAAGAAGGCGTGCGGCAGAACAAAAGAATCTATAGAGGACCGAGCAAATCCGGTGGGGTGAAGATTGAAATCTACGGCTAGGACGACTAGAGAAATTAGCAAAATAGTACCTCGGATGTCTCATAGTCGAGCTCCTCCTCAAACTCGTCGATGTACTCGATTTCTTTGAAGAGTATTTGTTCAGGGAGAATATCATCGTTGATGATGAGAACCGGGTTGCCTCCGTCAGCTAGCACATGCCCCTCAACCAGATATGCCGCTGGCACCACGACGTTGTCGGCCACCTGCTGATCGACGATGACTGGCTTGACGGAGCCCGAAGCATCGACGGCGTGGCGACAAACGGCGTGCGTGCCTGGAGAAGCCGCCTCCGCCTACTCGGTGACGACCGAGCCATCTGCTGTTGCGCCTCCAACTGGCTTCACCTCCGGCTCGTATCCACGCGTACGCTTTATGGCGCATCTAATAGGAGGGTGGTGGTGCAAGTTAAGAAGCTTCGACGCGCGCGGAAGGTGCAGATTGGGTTTTTGTGACTAGACAGATTGGAGGAAAATGACACGAGCTCCTGGAAGAAGAAGGCCTAGCGGGTTTATATACGAGTGAGCACGTGTGTGGGTGTGAACACGTGTGGGTGGGGGCTAGTGCATTATCTCTACTTTCTACTTGCATTTAACAACACGTGCACGATACCTCGAAAACATGCACGACGCGAGTTTTCGAGGCGGGCAGCATAATGGTCCGCCTCATTAGACCTCTTGAGGCGATGGATATTTCTGACCGTCTGATGTTGAGTGATCTAGGGAGACGGTCAATAATTGTCGTCGTCTCAGGTTGCATTTAGAGGCGTTTTATTTTAATAAGCGGCCGAGGGGGTAGTCGTACTAGAGACGGTGCAGAATAAAAAACTAAGGCTAAAGTTAGAGGCGGTGAAAAAATTACGACCGCCTGAGGGTGATGGACACAGCCTGACGATTGTATTTTTAGGGTAAACCGGCTCTAGGCAAAGTCTCTAAGTAACGAGTTTTACTAGTGATACTAGTTTGATCAAATCATGTATACAAGATGGGGTAGTCATATGCATCTATCAACACCAAACCCATACTAAAAATTTGTAACCTCATATAATCATCTCATAAAACAAAGATGCACCACAAAGGAATTGCATATATGTGACCATAATAATGTTGAGCAATTCACATGGTTCTAAAACAATCATAGCACAAGAGATCGAGATAGATCAAGTTACTTCCATAAACTCATAGTACGGGTCTGGACTACACCTCTTCATCATGAAGATGACGATGGGGATGACTATGACGGTGTTTTCCCCTCCAATATTCGAGGCTCCTGCCTCTATCTGGTTCTGTATGTTTTCGTCTCCTTGCTCCGCCTCCTTTAGAGATCGTAAAGGGGTCCATATATATAGTTGTTTTTAGGTCAAACTGAAGAGAACCAAACGAAGATGAATGATAATGGAGCCTCGAGGCGCCAAGTGGGCCCTATGGTGCGACGAGCCTTCTTGTCCACACCATGGGCCCCATCTTAGATATGTTGCTGCTACTCATCGGGTCCAAGTGCTCCAAGTCTTCGTTTCGATGAAAAACTTCAGTAAAAAATTAGGTCATTTTAAGTTCGCAAAGATTTTTAAAAGTCAAAAATACAAAAACAGAGTTTTCCTATCATGTAGAGTTATATAACCCAAATAAAGGGGATATTTTGGAAAATCCCCAAAATACCTGTAAAACATGGATATAGCAATAGATATGATGCAAATATGTTAAAATATATCACAATAAACTACAAAATTCATGTATGTATCTTACGTGCATCAGTCATGGGCGACAAGGTCGTGGCCGTGTCCGGGCAACGGGGCGCGAGCTCTAGCAAAAGTGGACGAATCCCGAACACAGCCGCACACACGAGATGTCCAACGACGACGGTGTGGGATGCATCAGAGGTGGTGAGCTGGACAAACTTCGTGACCTTCCTGCTACGACGGTGGCGTTGGGACTAGGTGCCAGACCAACTCCACCGTGCAAACAACCACAGTAGGACGACCAAATACATGCGGATATACGGGACGGAAACAAGTGGCTGAAAAGGGCCAAACGACGCAGGTGGCGATCGGCGGCGGCGTGCGAAGGGGTGGGACTCAGGGTTGGGGAGGGGAATGGTGGGGTCCCACCGACGAAAGGGCCCGTGTCGAACATGAGAAGGACACATGCAAAGGTAGATACCTCGCTTGCTCTCTTGAGTGCTGCGCTTTGTCCGGTTGTCGGCGCGCAATTGCCTAAACGGATAGCAATTATCCATTTGCGTTGTCCGTAGGAGATGGCCTAAGCCGTTAACCCACTGAGCTGTCATACCTCGGATGATCAATTTTCACCTTGCCAGCAACTTCAACTTAAGCATCCATCCTTGTTGCCGGATATGCATCCTACTAGGCGCTAAAAAAGCGCGTGTTACGTGCGTCATGGCTACTACTTGGCTAGACCGGTAGCCACACCACACGCAGGCTACCACCACTGGAAATGCAATAAGATGATACCCAGAGTTAAAACTTTTGCCTGGAGACTGCTTAGGGGAGCACTAACCACTGGTGACAGAGGCTCTCAATTCTCTACCCACATTGACAGGGATTGCTGCAGGTGCAATATTCCTGAAACTGATGCTCACCTGTTTTTTCTCTGTCCTTTTGTCAAAGCTGCTTGGCTGCTCCCCCCTTGTTACACAAAAAGTGAAATCTTAACCAATAATACTTCTGATGTTTCACAAATCATTGTGAATTTGCTAAACCAGAACCACCCTACTGCTAACTTAAATTATATCTTTACCTTTCTTTGGTGTGTCTGGAAGGCTAGGAATGATCAGCTATTTTGCAGGAAAAAGTCTTCTCCTCAACAGGTTCCAATGCATACTGTTGCACTTCTCAAGGACCTGGAAACTGAAGATCTAATAAAATCCCCTCACTCTCCAAAGGATCCCTTGGGAGTTTCTGTTCCTACTGATTTCCATTTTACAGGCCCAAAGATTTACATTGATGCAGCTTGGAGGAAACAACCTGGGTCTTCAACTGATACAGCTGGAGTTGGCATTTACTTTTCCAAATCCTTGCAGGGTGAAGAGAGAACTGATGTTTTCATTTTAGCTTCCAAAAAAGATGTGCCCTCTCCTTTGCAGGCTGAAGCCCTGGCTTTAATTCTTGCTGCAAATTTCGCTGATGCTCTGAAACTTGAAAGACCTGTTTTCTTCACAGACAATCTATCTCTGGCTAGGGCAGCAACGGCTAACGGAGCAACAGATATTAATATGACTTGGGAAATAAGAAGACAGGCAATTGAATATCAGAAGTTGGCTCTACCCCTTCTTGGTTCCATCTATCATATCAAAAGAGAAATCAATGGTGTAGCTCACAATTGTGCACAACAGGCAAGAAGATCAGTTGGATCTGAGCCTATCTGTTCTTGTAGGAACCCAGCTCATAACAACCGTTTATGCCCAGTGCTTGCTGCTATCGACAAGATAAGGCAACTTGGGTTTGTAATTCTCGATGTACAATGTTTTTGAGCTGCAATATATTTGGGTGCGTCAGCACCCAACCTCCGTTAAAAAAAAAAAAAAACAAGCAGCCTGCACAAGTTGCACCCGCAGATTCAGATTCTAGCACTTGTCCACTCTGCCCCCACCCCAGAGCCACGGACAAAAAACCCTATCACGAAAACGAAAACGGGCATTGCATTGCAGACCCAATTTAACTAACTATTCTACCCACGAATTGAACCTGGGAGCGGCCAATGCCAATGGCCGGTAAGGATAAAAAACACATGTTACACGACCCCCTGCCTGCAGCCTGACGGCAATCCGCCAAATTAAAGCCTAGGCCGCGTGCACCTGCAGTGCACGAGCTGACACCGTCCGTCCACCCTGGGACCCAGTTGCCAAGTGAGTGAGTGTGGGGGTGTTTGTTTATTTGGGTTATTACCCTACACTACACTACAAAATACAATGGGGGGCGCCATGTGGTTGCCAACAGCGGTCATGCCTGCAAGTGGGTCTGTCGCCTCGCCTTCGTTTGGCTCCAAACAAAATTATTCGTGAGATGAGAGTAAGTTGGCAAATTATTACGAGGGTAGGTAGAAAATGTGAGAAATATTGGTAATATATGGATGAAAGATAAGGCGAGCACCCCTAAAGAAATGGCAAGTCCCATCGTCCTGCTCCTCAGCGCCACGTGTACACTAAAACGGTTCAAATCATGTTTTTGCTGCAAAACGTTTCTTTTTTCTACATATGTCCCCACTTTTGCTTCTGAAGAAAAAAAAGTTCGTTTCAGAAATAGAACGTCTCGTTGAAGACCTCGCCGGAGACCATGCAGCCAAAAAGTTGTGCTAGTATAGCAAAACCGACTTCGTCAGAGACATCGTCGGAAAAAACTCGCCGGAGACCTTGTAGCAAAAAGTTGACATTGTTGTAGCAAAATCACAAGACGGTTGTAGCAAAAAAATCTTCTAATGTAGCAAAAAACTAACTTCGCCGGATACATCGTCGGAGAATTTAGCCGGGAGAGCTCGCTGGAGAATTTATAGCAAAAGCCAGGACGGCTGCCGCTGGCAGCAACCACGACCGCCCATGGCAGCCACCAAGGCTACCCATGGATGCAAGCTCGGCCACCGCTGGCAACAACCACGACCGCACATGGCAGCGACCAAAGCTGCCCATAGAAGCAAGCTCGGCCGCCGCTGGCAACAACCACGGCCGCCCATGGCAGCGACCAAGGCTTCCCATGGAAGCAAGATCGGCCGCCGCTGGCAGCAAAGCTCGGCCACCCGTAGAAGCAAACTCGGCTACCGTTGGAAGCAAGTTCGGTCTCCCGTGGCAGAAAGGTCGGCTACCCATGGATGCAAGCTCGGCTTCCGCAGCTTTTTATCCGGTGGAGGAGCAGTACGAGGGCAGGGCTCGTCGTTGGACAGCCTCTCCGTACACGCAGGAGCCGTGCACGGGCGCTGTCTAGGCGGCGAGAGTGGCGTTGCAGACGCGCCGCGGCCGGAGCTCCGCGAGGAGGGTCGATCAGGGGCGACGAGGGCGCGACGGCGTCTACTGGGGGAGCGAGGTCCGCGGCGAGGAAGGGGATGAGTGATGGGGATATGCCTACCGGGGTATACCCAGCAGGACGTTTCCGACTGGCCCAGGCGCCTGCGAGTGGGCCTACGGTAACGGCGACTGGATCAAGACCTGGCGTGGACTCAAGCGACTGGAAGATGGAGGCCCAGGAGTGTAGATAGGCCCAGTCGGATTAGGTTAAACGATTGCTGAAACATTAACTGATTCGGTTGGGATCTGTAAACCCTAGGGGAGGTGAGTCTATATAAACTTCCCTAAAGGGCGTGTAG
This sequence comes from Avena sativa, assembly GCA_916181665.1. Lineage (NCBI taxonomy): Eukaryota > Viridiplantae > Streptophyta > Magnoliopsida > Poales > Poaceae > Avena > Avena sativa. The sequence goes on along the minus strand of OV702297.1, from coordinate 388,986,369 downwards.
AGGATACGTTCCATCATCCACCCAAGCGACTCGCTGCCTAGCCGCCGAACTCGCCCCATTGTACTCTCGTCATAATACAATCTAGCAGGAGTAGGTCTTTACCCTCCGGGGGGCCGAACCTGGGTAAATCCCTGTGTCTCCGCCCTCATCTCGCACCGCAGATGGCTGGCCGCCCTTGCCCCATGTTCTACTACTCGCTGCCGATTGCAGCATCTGTCGTGGTCATTCCCACGACAGTGGTGCCCATCGTGGGGCCTGGCCGGTCAAGCCGGTGTTCTGCGGCGAGATCCAATGTACCCATCAACGAGTCGATCGCCACCGGCCGAATGATAGCGATCGGCGAGATGCTCCAGATCTTGCCGAGCAGCTACGTCCTGGCGGCGCGACCCGTCACGCATAGCATGATCTTGCCGGTCGGCACGATCAGCCTCTTCGTCGGCCTCACCGACGTCATCGTCTCGGAGGACTCGGCTCGCATCCGCGAGTCGCCGCCACGCGACCGGCTCTCCGAGAGCCAGGTCCGCACGATCCACCGCCTCACCTCCGAGTACAACTCGGCCCACAGCGACGTGGCCGAAACCACCGCAGCCGCAGAAGACGCGGCCCTCAACAACGACGCCGACTCGGCAACCCCGGCGTCACGCGCCGGATCCATCATCGCGGCTTCGCCGGCGGGCTCCATCACCCAGGTCTCCAACATCGGAGACTTCGAGGATCCCTCCATCCTTGGGATCTTCGACTCCAACTCCGACTCCGGATCGGAGAACTCCGCCGACCTCCGCGACGGTACCAGCCACCACGCCGTGACCTACATGGCGACTGGTACTGACCCGCCGGAGGATCCATTCTCCACCCCGATCCCTCCCAACGCAACGGCGACGGAGGTCGAGGAACTCCGCGTGAAGCTGGCGGAAGCAGTCCGCAAGGAACAAGCCGAGCGCGAAAAATTTCGCATCGAGCAGGCGACAGCGCGGGAGCTGTCGCACTATCACCAGCTCCGAATCAGGTCGCGCCTGAACCCCACCGTCCAGGGGCGCGCCCTGAACTTCGACGACGAAAGCGACCCGGCCCGCGCGGCTGAACGCGCGATCTGCGAGAACGCGCCTCCAGGAGGGAGCACTCGACCCCCACCAGGATCAACGGCCAATGGCGCCCCGCCACCACCCAACCGCACACCCCCTAGGGACCAACCACGGATCGTGGTCTCCTCAAGGGAGCGAGACGCGAATGGCCTACCGTTGTTCTCCACTCCAATGGACAACCTCGTCGCAGGCCGCGCGGCAGTCGACAACATCGCAGCCACTGGTGAAGGCACCTTGCAGATCCAGTACGCCAGGGCCCTGCTCGCAAAGGCGGTCGAGCAACAAAACGCAGGCGTCGACTCACAGGGTCGGATGTACTCGTGTTCATCGGGAAGCAGAGCGGTCTCGAGCGGCCGCCCCATGGCGGCGAACACCCTCAACTGCCCGCCACCTGAACCACTGCAGCTCCAACACCGACCCGCGAACACGGCCCTCTCCACCAACGACCCTAGGCCGGTGGCCAACTTCGTCGCCGCCAACGGTCAGCCCGTCGATGCCCGCACCCACATCATCAACAATCAGAGCTGGCGCGCACGCCAGCCCGACGACTTGCGGCACACCCTAACCAACTGCCGCGACGGCGAGCCGAGGGGGTCGCTAAGCCGACTCGGGCCCCGATGCTTCGGACCAATGATCCGAGACGAAAAATACCCGACGAACTTCAAAGCGCCGAAGGAAATAGAGAAGTACGACCCTTCGTACGATCCCTCCGTGTGGCTGGATACCTACCTCATGGCGATGGAGATCGCCGGCCACACCGATCTGCTAGCCGCCCGCTACCTTCCCCTGATGATGGAGGGAGCATGCAGGCAGTGGATTAACACTCTCCCCCCGGATAGCATCGACTCCTGGGAAGAGATGCGTGATGCCTTCGCCAGGCACTTCGAGGGCTCATACACCCGCGCCACCACCATCGAGGACCTGGAACGATGCGTCCAGGGACCTCGCGAGTCGACTCGCAGCTGGGTCCAACGGTGGCAAGAACTATGGTACAACGCGGTCGGCATCCACCCGGACACCGCGATCCACTGCTTCAAGACCTCGTGCCGCTACGAGCCCCTGGTCGCCAAGCTCAAACGAGCATACCGCACACTCGACAACATCCGGACCTCCTGGAGATCGCCAAAAGGTACGCGGAGGAAGACCCACACCAAGAAACCGACGACAAGTCGGGACGACAACGCCGCACGAGCGGCAGCGACAACGGACGACGATCCGATCTACGCTACAGCAACACTCGCCTCACCGGCAAGCGCCGCAGTGACGGGCGAGTCTATTTCGTTGCCAACGCCGGATACGCACAGCGCGATCCCAAGAGCTTCCGCCGCGACGGGAGGCAACGCCGCGAAAGCGGCGACTACAAAGCGAAGCCAAGGTTCGACCCCGCGGCCCTTCTTAACCAACCTTGTGTATTTCACAGCAGGGAAGGAAAACCCGCTACGCACACGACCGCCGACTGCCACTCTCTCAAGGAGATCGAGAAGGAGCGACGAGCGCAGGGAGACTGCGACGACAACCCGCCAAACGGCGGAAAATTCGGCAGCATGGTCGGCTCGCTCCACACCTTCACAGGCTTCAACACGAAGCGCGAGAAGAAGGTCATCACCCGCACCGTCTCCATCAACGCGGTGGCCCAAGTGGATGTCCCTCAGTTCCTCAACTGGTCTGAGCAACCAATCACTTGGAGCCGCCAGGACCACTCGCCACGCATCGAGTACCCAGGCCAAGTCGCCCTGGTGGTCAAGCCTAAGGTGGGCGACTACTGGCTCCCCAAGACATTGATGGACGGCGGCAGCTCAATCAACATCATGTACCTGGACACCTTCAGGCGACTGCGGCTCCCGCAGTCGATGGTCGAGACGACCTACACCATGTTCCACGGCATCGTCCCCGGTCGGAAGGCATATCCGATCGGCAAGGTCATGCTGTCGGTCACCTTCGGCACACCGGCAAACTTCCGCACCGAGCGGATCGTCTTCGAGCTGGTACCCTTCGGCAGCCCCTACCACTGCGTCTTGGGGCGCCAGGCGTTCGCTAAGTTCATGGCGGCGCCCCACTACGCGTACAACGCGATGAAGCTCCCCGGACCGCGCGGCGTCATCACCATCCACGGCGACCCCGACATGGCCGCCGAGTGCGAGGCCAAAGGAGCCGAACTCGCCGACGCCGTCATCACGGCAGAGACCAACCACGCCGACGAGCTTGCCAAATACGCGAGCGGGGTCAACAACGACGACCCCACCATACTCAAGAAGCCCAACTCGGAGGGCGGCAACACCTCAGCCTTCGAGGCAACGACGCATACCCGCACCGTCGAGCTGGTCCCAGGCGACTCCAGCCAGACGGTGACGATCGGGACGGGCATGAGCCCAGCATAGGAAGGCGCGCTCATCGGGTTCCTCCGTGAGAACAGGGACATCTTCGCATGGAAGCCCTCCGACATGTCTGGTGTCCCTAGGGAACTCGCTGAGCACAAACTCAATGCCGACCCCAAAGTGCGACCTGTCAAGCAGTCGCTGCGGCCCTTCAATGAAGAGCGCCGCCGAGCCATCGCTGAGGAGGTGCAACGTCTACTCGCTGCAGGCTTCATCCGGCCAATCAAATACTCCAAGTGGCTGGCAAACCCAGTCCTGGTCGAGAAGAAAAATGGGACCTGGAGGATGTGTATCGATTACACAAACTTAAACAGCGCCTGCCCAAAGGAGCAATTCGTCCTCCCGCGGATCGACCAAATAATCGATTCCACCGCGGGCTCAGAGTCGCTATGTTTCCTCGACGCCTACTCTGGGTACAACCAGATCAAAATGGCCGTTGAGGACGAAGAAAAGACGGCGTTTATCACGCCATTCGGAGCCTTCTGCTACACCGCCATGACCTTCGGCCTCAAGAACGCCGGGGCAACCTACCAGCGGTGCATGCAGGAGTGCCTTGCGAGCCAAATTGGCCGCAATATCCACATCTACATCGACGACGTGGTAGTGAAGTCCGCTCGCCAGAGCGACCTACTCGCCGACCTGGCGGAAACATTCGCCAACCTGCGGAAATACAATATAAAGCTAAACCCAGGCAAATGCACCTTCGGTGTACCAGCAGGGCAACTACTGGGATACGTCGTCTCCAAGCGCGGGATCGAGGCGAATCCCACCAAGATCGACACGATCGCTCGACTCGGCAAACCCGAGTGCTTGCTCGACGTCCAGAAGCTGGCCGGGCGGGTCGCGGCTCTCAGCCGCTTCATCCCCCGACTGGACGAAAAGGCGATGCCCTTATACCGCCTGATGCGCAAGAATCCCACCTTCCAGTGGGACAAGGAGGCGGACGATGCGCTCCGCGACCTCAAGAAGGTGCTACTCGCAGCACCGCTACTCGCTGCCCCCATCGACAAGGAACCGATGCTGGTCTACGTCGCGGCTTCTGAGCGCGTCGTCAGCGCCGTCATGGTCGTCGAGCGACCAGAGGAGGGAAAGGAGCGCCCAGTGCAGCAACCAGTGTACTATATCATCGAGGTCCTCACCGAGTCGCGCCAGCGCTACCCGCAATACCAGAAACTGGTATACGCGGTCTTCAGAGCACAGCGGCGACTACCACATTACTTCCAGGAGCACCCGATAACGGTCGTCTTCTCAGCACCATTGCAGGACATCATCCGCAATCGTGAGGCGACCGGGGGAGTCGCCAAGTGGGCCGTCGAGATCGGCGTCCACAACATCAAGTACGAGCGCGCAAAGCGATCAAGTCACAGGCCCTCGCGGACTTCATCGCTGACTGGGAGGAAGCCCAGCAGCCCGAAAAGCTGCCATACCTCCACTATCGGGTTTGCACTTCGACGGCTCCAAGAACGCAGACGGTGCAGGAGCAGGGATCGTGCTGACCTCTCCGAAGGGCGACAAGCTCCGCTACGTCCTCTGCCTCGACTTCACCCCCTGCACCAACAACATGGCCGAGTACAAGGCACTACTCCACGGCATGCGAGCTGCCAAGGAGATGAACGTCAACCGCCTACGCTGCTACGGAGACTCCGACCTCGTCGCTGGGCAAGTCGCCGGCACCTGCGACGCTGTCTCCCCCACCATGGCGGCATACCGCCAAGCAGTGGATACACTAGGCGGACACTTCGCGGGCTATTCCGTCGAATGGATCGACAGGCGGAAGAACGAGGAGGCCGACGCACTCTCTCGCATCGGCTCGGCTCGCCTCGCACCACCCGTCGGCGTCTTCCTCGACACCATCACCAAGCCTTCCGTTTCTCCCCCGAGGGAGATCGACATCGGAATCCCGCTGCAACCAGAGGCAGCCCTGGTCGCACTCATCGCTGAGCCAGCCGACTGGACCACGCCGTACATCGCCTACCTGGAGGCCGGCACCTTGCCAGCAGACGAAACGGAGGCCGGCACCGCTGCAAATCCTTCGTCATCATCGACGGCGAGCTCCACAAGCGCATCGTGGCGCTGTCCAGGCGGCGAGAGTGGCGCTGCAGACGGGCCGCGGCCGGAGCTCCGCGAGGAGGGTCGATCAAGGGCGACGAGGGCGCGACGGCGTCTACTGGGGGAGCGAGGTCCGCGGCGAGGAAGGGGATGAGGGCGAGTGGCCAGCGGCGACGGTCGCGGGCGAGGGTTGCGTTGTATATGGGCCGCGGCGGCGGGAGCTCCGCGAGGAGGGTCGAGCAGAGGGCGACGAGGGCGCGGCGGTGGCGACTAGCAAGGGGAGTGAGGTCTGCGGCGAGGGAGGGGAGGAGGGCGAGTGTCCGGCGGCGGCAGGAGCTCCAAAAAATCTGGCGAGAGGAGACGGGGTAGTTGGGGAAGAACGAGTGGGCAGGAGGCGTGTACGTGTGAGGAGACGTGCGGTGCGGGAAGGCGACCCGGACGATGCTCGTTCGGGGATAGGTATCATTTTCCTAAAGAAGTTCGTCAGGCTACATTTTTTTCAGGGTGCAACGGAGGCGATAGCCCACGGACACGATCTTATTTACATGGTAGCGACACCGCAAATGACCACGGCGGTGCGGGGTGGCATACCACTTCCCAGAAAACAAAGAAGGAAGGAAGGGGGAGCTAAGCTACACGATCACATTAAGCTCCGAGATAGACCCAGCGTGGAGCCCGAACCACCAACAATCGCTGATGCTCCACGACCAAGGCGGCAATCTGGCTGACCGTGAACGAAGCACCGTCAAACAACATGATGTTACGCGATTTTCATACAGACTACATGATGGCGATGAGCAAGACTGTGTGGAGAGCCAAGACGTGCATGTGGGGGAGACGGGCAGAGAGGTTGTCTAGCAGCAAGGCGGCGTCCGGCGTCAAGGAATAATCGAGTGATCCAGATCATCAGAGACGCCCTAGACAAAATGGGCAATGCGGAGAGCGATGCACCCCAAGTGAAACAAATGAGCACGCGTATGTAGTAACTTATAGCATCTCATTTATTAATTTATAGAGTTATTTATTTTTGAAAAATATGATGTTATGATAACATTGTAATATGTATCACATGACTTTTTTCATTTAATACATGTCATATCATTATAATGTCTAGTTTTTTTAAAGTACATTATAATGTCTAGTTAACACTACATATGGATGCATATTACCACTTTAGTCACTTCTAACTATGAGTATAGTAGTTTGAGGGTGATTGATGGTGATGTGGACAGAATGCGGACACACTGTTTGTTTTTGCCGTCGTTTATGATGTCTGATGCTTCCGTCGATGGAAAGGGAGGTGCGCCGATGGATGTGAAATTTGCTCTGGCCCTAATTTAAAATCTGCAGGTGGGCCGAAATGGAGGCCCAAATGAGGATAAATGGTGGAGCGTGGCCTCAAACAACTAGGTCGGCTTTAATTCCTTCATGTTTTTTCATAGACATCGAAGTTCATCTTTTCGTTTTTTATAAAGTGGCCTCATAGAATTTTTTAGACCACCTAAAGATGGCAGTCCATGATGTTTTGGTGCTTGATGCATGGTTGGTTGCCTATGGAATCTTACTAACTATTCTCACATTCCTTCACAAATCTTGCCAACTTTTTGGCCCACATGGGGTCAGCATATCTCTAACATTTAGCAAGACATGTTGTGGCATGAACCAAACATACCCTAGGTCTCTAGCTTGGGCCGCCGGGGGTCTCATGCACGCATGGAGCATCCATTTCGGCGGCTACTGCTTTTCTTCTTCTTTTGAGAGGGGCAGCTACTGCTACTAAGTGCCTAATTAATTGATTAGCTTCTGTGAGAAGGTCATCGTTAATCAACTGCTGCACGTACCATGAGAGAATCGTAGCTTCTTCAGTTCTTCGGTTGACAGCCAAGCGTGCACAATATACTAACGGAGCCCCTTTATACCTTTATTCTTTTGTTCGATGCCGATTACTAGATTTTTATCTCATGTACTCTCTGTCCAGAATACAGCTTTGGGTTCCTAGCCGAATCGTCAACCCCCCCCCCCCCCCCCCCTGGATGACCTCGATAATATATTTATTTATGTCCCAAAATTTTAGAGGGAAACCTTAGCAACCTTTCCAAGTGACCGAAAGATTATTTGAGAGGCTTGAATATTTTAGATCCATATTTTCCCGACAAAGTGATATAGAGAAAATAGAAATACCGTCTGGCTAGACAGAGTGTTATTTGTGATCTAAAAGACCAAGGCAGGTTAGGGTTCAGAATCTTATCAAGAACACTGCACTACGCATTAAATGGTAACTTAAACTTCTTGCTGATGATGGTGTATGGCAAGACTTTCTCCATAATATATTTGTGGCTTCTAGAGCGGTCTCGTGGGTCCAATGGAAACCTCGAGATTCTCGGCAGTCTTAATGAAGGTCAAGCAATCCCATTTCTGTTAAATGAATCTCAGGTGGGGTTTTGGGGGACACTTGGTTGGGCAATGCGCCGGTGAAGGATCAATAATCAAGCTTGTTAGGGATAAACATGCTACAATAAAATAGACATACATACAAGCTTCACAGACATCATCTGGGTAAAACTAAACCATGCAAACATGCATATAAGCCTCAAAATTATCATCGGCCAACATATACCTGCCATACACGCAACCCTGAGAAAGTGGCATCGGCCTACAGATCTACCACATGATCATCATACAAGTCTCGCACATCCAATGTTGAGTTCCTAGAGTTTGAGTTTGCTTACATCACTAGCCATCGAAGACGAGGGAGGTAACTCCACCGCTCGTGTTGCTCTCCTCGGCCACACTTTCGCCCTAGTGAGACTGACTCGCTGAAAACGGTCGAATCGAACATTTTCAGTCGAGCCAAGAAATGCTTTAAGCGACACGAGGGTCTGATTCGACCCCTTTGTAGAGACAACTTCAACACTAGAGGGATGCAATTGGCGGGACTGGTTGGCCTTAACGAAACGCGCGCTATAAACAGGCCTGTAAGAATCCCTCCTTTTCGTACCGTTTGACCACGCACGAGCCAAGGAAAACGATCGATCCTGGACCGGTGATTCGGTGAAACCTACGGCGGGGAAAGGGCACATACTTATGCATGATGCGATGTAGTGCGCCCGCCAGGTCGCTGTCAAATGGTACGTATGGACTATGGAATCTTCCTTGTATTTGCCTGGATAATTTTTGTTACTAGTAGTACTACAACGCACTACTTACCGGTAGATTTCCCAAGTTGGGAGTATCTAGTCCCACGGGATGCAGAATCTTTTCGGCGGCTACTAGTGCCCTCAGATTCATTGCCTAACTTTACTACTGTACGGATCTTGGTGTAGATTCCTTAGAGTTTAATTCAATTTTCTTCTTGTTTTTTCATTTTTGTGCCAAGTATTTTCTCGGGGTGCAACGTTTTGGCTCCTGGTCTTGACAAAACTTATTATTTGAAAATTTTAAAAAAGCTATTCAAATATTTCTAAACAATCCAAAAACAATGGATACAGACAGATGATTTACTCATTTAAAAGGTAAAACATCTTATATTTTGAAACGAAGGGAGTACTAGACGTGTATGTGTACTTGTACAGTATTTTCAAAACTTTTTAATTTTGAAATGGAACTTGTGAGCTTTATAAAAACTGAGCTCCCGTGAGCTCGGCACCCAAAACGAGTATTCACTGTTTTCACCGCATATATTGATATATGGAAACATGAAGGTGCATCACTCGTTTCTTTGCCGTCCCCAGAATCCTAGATGAATTCGTATATGACATGTATCTTGCTGAGACACTCGATCATACTCACGTAAAACAAAGAAGAGAAGGCAATGCACAGACTTTATTCCGTGAACAGGAAATACACATCACACTTTTTTTCATCTTCTTTCTACAACCCTATACATCTGCATCCACAACGAGCCGAGGAATACAAATCAAGAGAACAAACACTTCATATAAACAGGCGACGAAGAGCTCTGCACCCATCCAGCATTTCGCAGTTATTTACACGGCGCTCAACGACGGTCGTTCCCTGCGGCGTGCAGCTTGTTGCCGATTCCCGGGCTGTGCCCAGGCGCCGTGGAGCGACCGTCGGTGCTCGCCATCTTCGTCGTTGACGCTATGCTAGAGGCACCTTGCACGGCCTGGCACCCTGCTGATTCGCACGCCTCCTTGGCGTTGCTCGTCGTCGTCGCCTCCATCAGCCTTCTCGCCTCGCAGGCCAGCGCCAAGTGGCTCAACATGATCACGATGATCAGAATGCAAGTACACGATGAGACCTGCTTGGAGCCTGCCATGCAGTAAGTTAAGAACCCAAGTGTGATGGTCTAAACTCTCAAGCACGAGGTTTTGTGGCTGTACACGCTGGTATACTACTACTCTTCTTGCTTGAGTTTTGAGTTTGATGTGAATGGTGTCTCCAGCGAGAATTTATAGGTCGAGAAAGTGCTTTAGCATGCAATATTATTATAAGTGTCAAATGGGAGCTATAATATAGATCGAGAAGTATATAAACTAGAAAGGGAGCTCGGTGCAACTTAAAAGTGCATCAGAAGGGTGACATGAAGAAACACCCGCCATGCACGTCATTTTCGCAAAAGTTTAATTTTTTCACATGTCAGTGCCACAGTCAAAACCTCGTGTCAACATACACGGGTGTAATTACATTTGTAAACGTGCAGATTTGACAATGTGAAATGTGTATTTTTATGAAAAAGAAGAAGAGCAAATACATGGACAGATACAGGGCATGCAGCCTGTTAAACATTTCTTCCAAAGATTTCAGAAAAAGGGTGGAAGAATCGGGGAATCTGCCTTACTTGGACTGGCATAGGAGGCCCTCATTGCGTTGGTGTTTCACTTGCATTCTGCTCCGTCGATCAAGCAGCCAGCTTTTGACCGGCCAAGCACATTAGTTGGCTCCCTGGACCTAGGAGATCGCCTTTTGAAATCATTAAGTTCATAGCCTATGACTTGAGGAGAAATATATTTCATCTAAGGGCGACGGCTGGCTTAGGGCCAACGGCTTGGAGCACTCAACCGGTGCAGGCCACTAACATGAGCAAAAAGTCCAAGGTTTAGTATTACCATATTTGAAGAAATACCTGTCAGGTTTTGCCTTTTTTTCTTTCAAAAACCTATGGTCCATCAAGCGTACCATTGTGGCACTATCAGTGTGAACCCTGAACCCACATGAGTGGCTGGCAGAAGGTCTAAGATTTGTACTTAATTGCAACATATTTTCCGGCCATCCAGAAAAAGAAGCACTTGGATTCCAAAATCCCAGTTGTCCCAGCTTTAAACTAGATATATTAATGTGTTGATGATGGACAATTTTTGTTTCTTAAAGTTGGCAGACATACCTACTTCACCGGGCATGGTTGATCTTTGATTGGATCTTTTGGTGCTCTAAATTTGATTGGTGATGGTAACAAGATGGCCTTTCCTTGCAGGGGCGGAGTGTTCTGGAGAGCACATGGTTAGACTCATGCTGAAAGGCTAAGCACCCCTAGTATCCATATCAAAATATTCAGTTCCAGTCATTCTGCAGCCTATGCTCTGCTCCTTGGTTACTGCAATGTTAAAACAAATCCAACTTGGCAGAGTAAATACGAGGATCAAAGAATAGGGCCACTTCAGTGTGCACAAAAAAAAATGCATATTGCAAGAAAGTAATGAGTTGGAACTTAGCAAGCTAAAAGGTACTCACAGATGAAGGCTCTTGCCCTGGAAAGTTTATCATTAAAAATGAACCGCTTTGAGTTAGTGAAGCACCTTGCATACATTTGTAGTCTGTCCACGCTCCAAACCCAGTAGGAATTGGATGTCTCTCTGACCATCCTCAACAGCAGAATCTTACTGAAGTACCAAAGGGCAAAGCAATCTTCCTGAAAAGCCATCTCATCTTGCTTGATACTCAAAGCAGAGATAGGTTTAACTATTTCTACGTACAAAGCGAAGCGAAATCGTACCAGGTACTTGTTCCATGCAGTAGCAGCCGCTGTCTCTTTATTCGATGTCTCGCTGCATGGACAACCTGGAATCCTTCAGAACTGGTCGGCTGAACTAAAATGAGTGCAACCGACAACACACGGAACAATAAAAATGTTCAATTTATTTAAAAAGTTTATTTGTAATTACACATCAATAAAGCCATCATCGCTCAACAGTATCAAGCCAGTATGCCACACTACACACTATGTTACAATGAAACTTATCAAGCCATAGCAGTCACTGTGCCACACTACACATTTTATTTAATTATATGTTATAGACATATCAACTATGTTGTAGCTAGTGTATGCCATGCAGAGAAAATTTCTCTCTGGCAGAACACTGACATGAAAAAGGCGAGACTTCATTTCGGTGATCTTGCTTGGCGAATTCGCCTTTCATCAGATAACAGCTTTGCAAATCTGCAAAGAAGGTGCTAATTAGCTCATAAGTAGATGCATAATGCGATTATAATAACCTGATAGGTGGTAGCAAGTTCACCTCTTGAGAGCTTCCTCGTTGGTCACCTCTGTGTCGCTACAAGCAGACACCATCTGACCAGTCTCTAAATTTGCCCGTGAGACAGGTTTCTTTAGCAGCATCTCTCCAACACTCACAAGTTTCTCCAAATTATCCTTGGTGGCAACGTCAACCGTGGAGAGTGTTCCCCGTAGGGTATCATCCTATTATTAGAAATGGTAGCTTGAGAGGAAAAGATGTATTTTTCCTAGTTACATAGTAAAAAATTAACTGGTGCATTTTAATTACCTGAATCCTCAGATAGTTTTGCTCAGAACGTAAAGCTTTGAAAACAGAAGCAATGTGAATATCAACCATATCTGCACTTGCCCGTGTGAAAATATCTACCAACGGTGTGGATCCACTGCTAAGTAACCAACCCAACACTCCCCATGATTTAGCCTTTTGTGCATTGTACTTTTCTTCAAACTTTGATGAGCCTGTGCCAAGTGAAATGACCAAAAACCGGCCATAGTCCAAAGGTTTTATTGGGAAGAAATCTGGATTTTCCTTGTAAATCTGCTTGGTTACTTCTCCAATGGCAACTAAAGCCTAAACACGACAGAGACGGATATTAGGTCTCTTTTTAAAAATCTGGACTTACCGTCAATTTCTTAATCTAGTAAAAATTTGTCAAGACATTGTGGAGGTGTATTGTGCTGCATATATGAGAAGTAAATTAACTAAACTTATAAACCATATACAAAGATTGAAGTGAAGATTTCATTAATATGTTAATGTTATGCATAACTAGTTAACTGCGGTACCGGATTATTGGCAGCTACTCCCCCGTCAATAAGATTAAACTCCTTGATGTTTCCATGATAGTCTTCGGTCTTGAAGTAGTGTGCAGGTAGATAGGTTGGAGCAGCAGATGTGCTGATACAAATATCTGATAGCAAAGCATCCATTGTGTTCTTCTTCTTAACCTGTCAAGTGATAATAGAATGTTCAATTGTGTGCAAAGTATCCATTACGGCGGATTGATGGTGTTTGCAACTTTTAATTAGTCATTATAGATTCCTGCATCTTCTCCCTTTGAATTGATTTTACATGGAAATTAGGAAATACATGTTTCAGTAGCAAGTGTTTCCTGTGCATCAAAATTAATTTGTTCTGACTTACTATAACTGGTATAGAAAACATAGCATGTGCCCAAATTTGAACTCCCGAAAGATGAGAGGGTAACCTCATAGGATGAAAAAATGGTTGGCTGTAGCCGCTTGATGTCGAAAGTTGGTATTACCACATTTGTTAAAGTCTGATGCAGCCTGGTGTTTCCTAACTTCTTCCTCAAAACTTCATGAAGGTACTTGCCATCATAGCAAGGTCCTGACAATAACCGAAGTGTCCTTATTATCCGACCAAATGCACCCCTATAGAAACAAAGAAAATGTTTACCAACAAGTTCCCAAACCAATCAACAAAAACCATAATACATGTGTTCACCTGAGCTGTGGAAATATTTTTGGAGAATTGTCCATATAAAATGCTTGAATATCCTTGGCAGCAAAAAGTGGTCTTTTCTTCTTGTTTGGTGCAGTGAGCATCGCAGTCACAAGTCCCCCTGTGCTAGTCCCAGCAATGACATCAAAGTAGTCTGCTAATCGGGCTTCCTCTCCATCAAGTTTCTTCAGAAATTAAAACCACAGTTACAGTGAGATGCAGTTAAGAGCATCAATTGAATTATTGTGTTTCTATGGAAAGGAGCATAAGCTGGTGTGGGAGGGGAAAAAGTCAGTGATACATGGCATGTATATTCAGCTCACCATTCCTATGAAGATAAAAAAAGAAACAGATTTCGAAACTAGCAGACAATTTGCCAAGAATTTCAAAATTTTCTGCAGGACTGCAATGTTTCAGCATGTAAATCTGTATGAATAACATAACAGAAGAAAAGGCAAGCTGAAAAGAAAAAAACAGCAGTTAAAGTTAACAAGATATGGTGAATTGAGTTAAACGGGTTGAACTTTAAACTAGCACCAAACAGTGAAGATGGGATAATTTCATCCAACATGGCATATGGCACATGAACTTTTAATCTATCATATTTCTTACCAGGTTAGCGTTGCCATGGCAATATCACAAGATACGGAAATCACTTATGCTACATAACTACAGTTTTACCTGCAACTCAGCTTCTAGAAAGGCAAGAGCAACAGCTGGAATGATTCCTCGAATCCCTCCACCATCGATAGAGAGAACTGTGATGAGGTTGCCATAAGTTGGCGGGTGTCTACACAGGATATGTTCGCCAGTCTCCATATTGCTGCCCTCCTCAAGGGTAAGTTGCACACAATTGTATTTATCTCACGGTGGCTTTTTTGAGTGCTCAAGTTAATGTAGAGAACAAGTATTAATAGGCTTTGGATGAGAACTTTCGTGGCAATGCAAGTAGAGAAGGTCATTAGCAGTCAGGAGAAGTCATTATGCCCAACTTAAACGTGCGACAACAAGATCTTATCCAACATTCCTTCATGAGAATATATGTAGAACTAAAGTTAAAAAGTACTACAGTCTTTATTTTCTGGAACATTGTTAATAGTGACTTGGTTAGGTGCTTTCAAGGAAACTTCTAGCCCTACAGACCTAATAATGTGTTGAAGAATGTCCTATTTTTGTTATCAAGCATAAAATAAAAGAAAGACCTTCTCAAAATGGAAAATGTGGTTCTGTTTGTTGTGGTGATTGAGAGGCTTCTATCTGCTTGTGATGTTTGAGATGCAGCGTATATATCTTCTTTTAAAAGGATGAATGTCCCTTTCCCAGTTTCCCTTGAACTAAGGGCTATTCTTGTGCCCTGAAGGTGCTGTCAGAAAAAAGGAATTTTCTATGGTCCAAATGTTAGTCATGTTAGAATGTTGACTAACTCTTGCATGGAGGTAATACATCGTAGCTTTATGCTCATATATCAATATGATCCTACTTGCATAAAAGCACGCAATCTAAAGAATAGGACGAACAATTTGTAGTACTGCAAGTTGATTCACCTAAATGGGATGAGAAATTGCAAGACTTATGCATACAAAACCCTTACACCAGAGGAACCTGTGCTTCTGAAGCATTTTATTTTTAAGCAGTATTTAGCAATGGGGAGAAAACATGTTACCTGCTGCCATTCAATTTATACTAGTTTTGAATTACCATATTAACTTGATGACAGTTACCCAAATAATGACCTAGACACCTAGTTAAGAGCATCTATTATTTTCTAGATCCAACGAACTTGTGAACAAGTCATCGATTATTTTACTTTATATTTTATTTGTGCACACGTGATTGAATAGGAATGGTGTAGCATTCCAGCTTTCTCTAGGTTACATATGTAAGCAAAGGTGATCTGGCACGTCAAGTAAGGGCATGACCAATGGAGGCTATAAAAAGCGACAGCCTCATGATGTCAGTGTGGTGCGACTACAGCATGAGGCAGCCATCCTACACGGCTAGAATCTGAACGATCTGAGTTCTTTTCAGAGAAAGAAGAAGATGCAAGGCAAGCCTGAAGGCGACGTGGAGTGTTATTATTATCGTGACTCCAGAGAATGGGATTCTTGCGAAATGCAGTTATGAAATCTGTAATCTAGATGATTCTGGTTGAAGGGGACGATGCTGCCTAGCGGTTACGAACTTTTTGTTCGATTCAAAGGATTTCCACTTGAGTAAAGCTATGGTGGGAACCAATTAGGCAGTGCGGTAAACTGAATGCAGCTGTTGAAAATTGCAACAGGTACGATGGATGGGGGGGGAGAGGTTAAAATTCATTCATATTACAACACAATTTGACAAACTGAACGAAATTTAACTAAATTTAAACCAAAACCCTAGATCTAAGCATCGCCGTCCTGGCCAGATGGACCGGCCTGCACCGTCCATGTGCCATTGCGATGACGGGAAGCCTCCCTACGCCGGCCAACCACCACTGCAACGTCTCCCTCCACGCCATCATTAAGCGGCCGCAGGGAGGTTGGCAACGGTCACTAATAGCCAGGTGTGTCAATGACAGGGATGGCCTCGGGCGCCGGACATGCTATTGGGCCGCGCCGGACAGAAAAGGCCCTTGGGGCACACGGCTGGACGCGGTTTTTGGTCCGGCGCATCAAATAGGCCTTTGGGGTGCCGTTTGGGGGATGCGGCTGGAGAAGCTCTTAGTCTTTTTGCTGGCCCTGCCTTTTCTCTATCTGCTCAAAGCCACCTTCTTCCTCTCTTCTCCCGTCTACTCCTTTTCTTCTCTCTCCTGCTTTTCTTGATTTCTGCAGGAGACCCTGACACTCTGCGAGGCTACCACCCTGACAATCCGAGCCTAGTTGGCCTGCGGGGCATATGGTTGGGGCTACGTGTTGGCCATGCTCTAAGAGATCATGTGCTAAGACCAAAATATTGGTTGTGGAAACATTTAACGATTCAGAACCCACTGAACAAAGAAATATGACTATTTAAGTTAAGAGCAAACTTTTTGCAATAGATAAATAATATACTCTGTGTCTTGTATGAAAACTCCAGCACTAAACTATCAACCAAATTCAAATAAACCTAACTTGCTTTGCTTTTTTATCATCAAATAACATAGTTTCTAGTCCCGCATATGTTTACTACATGGAAGATAAACATCAAAAGTTATAACAATTCATTATGGGACCTGACCCTGTTAAGGGTTGTATTTGTGCTTAAGAGCTAAGAGCTTGCAATGTCAGATAATGATGTCCCATTGCGAATGAGAATCAAACAGAGGAGAGGCATTTCCATGCTAAAAATTGGCGTGTTACCAGGCCTTGCCATTTGTGGCTGAGACCCTTTTACATATAAAGAGTCAAAGCTTACGCCAGGTTGTGTTTCAAGAAAAAATGGCATGACAATGTTCCATATCAGGAGAAGTCATCATCTCAGCACTAAGTAGTTAATTATGTAATGAGCCGAGTTATAGCTTCCACGTAGTCCAAATATATACTACCTCCATCCCAAAGCATAAGGCTTATATTTTTTTCCAAAAGTCAATCTACGTAAAGTTTGACCAAATATTTAGAGAAAAATATTACTCCCTCCGATCCATATTAATTGTCACTGGATTGGCTGTATCTAGCACTAAAACATGTCTAGATACATCTATTTCTGCGACAAGTAATATGGATCGAAGGGAGTAATATTTATAATACGAAAACTATACCTTTTGATACATCATGAAACATATTTTATAAATCATGACAACCATACATCTTTGCATAATCCAAAAGTACTGGACCACATGAAAGGAATTAATGGGGCAGTTACCAGATATCGTGATGCTGCCTCTTTCAATTCTGTCTGTTCTCTGGCTGCTGGCACCACCGAAGACACCCTCTTCTCATGCAGTTCTTTACACAAAAACCTTCCTCACCTCACGAAAACATGACGTATTGGAGCCACGCCAATAAGTCTGATCCTGCAAAAAACTAGGCTGCTGGACGATGAGTCTGCAATTTCTACAAAATACTATGGTTATGCAACAGAATTTCCTGCATATTGCATATAGTTTACTCAAGCAAGTATTCCATTGCAGATGACAGAGGAAAGTGCATTTGGTTAATGATACAGCAATGAGGCAAAAGAAAGTAAAGGAATCACTGTGCAAAGCCCTGATGCCGCGGCAAACAAAAAGAAAAGGTTATCCAATACATTATTCATGCCTGGCGAAGAGACCTCTTTCATTTGGTGGGGATCTCTCTAAGGAGTACCATGGAACATGTGGGTATTTGAGAAGTGCTTCAGACCTTCAGTGTGCCATGCAGCGGCTGCTGCAGGTGACCAACACCACTGCATCAGTAACACTTTCACACTTGCTCGATTGAGTTGCACTTCAGAAAAGCCTCTTAGTCTGCCATGTCACACAATGCAACACAAGGAATGTTCGCAATAGAAAGATGTAATGCTATGTACTATCTGTATTTCCATTCTGAGATAAATCTGATGAGGTGAGACGATGTAGGCACTAATAAGTGAGCAAGTTCCTTCTATTGAAATATAAATATAAATGAGATCTTTGTATTCATTACTTATCATTTTTAAATCCTTTCACAATACAAATTTACAATTGACAGACTAACTGGTCTTGATTTGAAATCCATATGATAGTAGCAACTAACAAGTATGGTTCTTATAGATTACACATAAAACTACTGAAGAAGTACGAACAATTTACGCTTTTATCGGGAAAAAAAGAACAATTTATGCAGAATTCGAACTCCCTAATGTACTCTGATACACGAGTCGAGAACATTGCCTTGGCCATGTGAACGGATGGAGAACAGGAGATCTCATGGGCGACTCAGAAATTCAGCAACGACGCGGACCTGCGCTTCCGCCTCCGAGCACGTTGGTTGGACGAGGTGGAAGCCATGTCCCTGCTCATCTGCCTCCCAGACGCCCACCTCGCCCTGCCAGCCACTCGCCATCAACTTCTCAACATACAGCCTTCCCCGACCCCTCATGGGGTCTTTGCCACCAACGCATACCAGCGCGCGTCCACACCCTAGCCCTGCCAGGCTTGGCGCGCCCTCCGCCATCGGGTTGATCCACGGGTCATCGCACCCACTGGTCCCCGGGCAGACCACCGGCCAAAGCCGCACCAGCTCGCGGTGCACCGCCATGCCCATCTCGTCCGACTCGGAGCTGTCGCCCCCCAGGAAGTAGGGATGGATCAGCACGAGCGTGCTCACCTTCACGCCGTGGCCGAGCTCCTCCGCGCCAGCGCGCATTGCGGCGTGGTGCGCGATGTTGGCTCCGGCGCTCTCGCCTCCGACGTGGACGCGCCCCAAGTCCGCGTGGGCGGTCAGCCAGGGCTCGGGCCCCTGGCCGGCCGCGTGCGCGGCCACCCACTGGAGCGCCACCCAGGCGTCCCCGTAGAGCGCGGGGACCGGGTGCTCCGGCGCGAGGCGGTACTCCACCGACACGACCATCGCCCTGCCCCGCGCGGCGAGCTGGTTGGCGTGGCCGTGCACCGCGGCGTCGAACGCCGAGCCGAGGCAGAAGCCGCCGCCGTGGAAGAATACGAGGACGGGGACCTTGCCCTGTTGGCCGCCGGTGGGGGCAGACGGGAGGTAGATTCGCGCCGACAGGCCGGTTCCAGGAAGGATGGCGACGTCCTTCGAGGACACGCCGGTGGCGGCGTCGGTGCCGGGTGGGGCGAAGTCGACCCGCAGGAAGCGCTCGACGCGGCCGCTCTTGTAGACGCGAATGAAGTTGGGGGCGTCGAGGATGACCTCGTCGCCGGCGGCAACCGTGTCGGACATGGCGTGGGGGAGAGATCGGGGAGGGGAAGCAAAAGCCAATGTCAAGGAATCTGTCCACGGAGTAGAGCTACCTGCTTCAGGACTTGGATCTAGGTATCTGACTACGAAAAACGTGGGGCGGTGGTCCATCGCTGCTGGCGCAGCCGCGGCGGCGCCGGCGCATCAGTGAGCGCGCATCAGTGAGCCCGCGAGGGATGCAAGTCATAATATACATCACTTCAGGGGTTCGAATGTACAACTCTTTTATTCGGAGGAAGAACGAATTCAGATTTGAGAACAGAGAGGAATTTCTTTTCCTAGTAGCAAAATCTATCTCGGCTCGACAATGGTACTTTCGACTCACTCCGAGTGATATCCATCCGGCTGTTCGGTTTATCCTAGAATTCTGGTGTTGCTTCTCTTATCGACGTTGGTTGTTATTTTAAGAGTTAAATACAATAACGGTTTTTATATTTGTTCGGCAGGCTTATTTAGTTCTTATATTTGAAATTTGCTGAATTTTGTCTGTATACTTGTGAATTGGTTTCAATTTAGTCTAATTCAATGTTTGTCGTCGAATTTGAGCTGACGTAGATGACACGTAGACTGAAATCTTGCATGAACACCCTCCCACATTGGTTAAAATTGCAAAATACAACCATAGATGTTATAAAATACGGGATTAGTCCATGTACATGTCTGGATGGCTCGATTTAGTCCTGATACTTGACAATTGGACTCGATTTAGCCAAACGCATGTTGATACGTCGGAAACGTATCTATAATTTTTTATGCCCCATGCTTGTTTTGTATCTACTTTGTTTGGTTTTGTCTACACTTTGAGGTGTTTTTATATCTTTTCTGGAACTAACATATTAACAAGATGCCACAGTATCAGTTGCATGTTTTCTTCTGTTTTTGATTTTAGAAAGACAGAAAATTAATATTCTCGGAATTGGACGGAACAAAAGCCAAAGTCATTATTTTTCCGGAGCAACACGAAACCACGAAGCAGAGCCGGAGGGGGGCCACAGGGTGGCCTCACCCCCCTAGGCGCGGGCAAGCCCTGGAGGCGTCCATAGGGGGTGTGGGCCCCCTGGACCCCCACCGACCTTGATTCATGCGCCTATAAGAAGCCTCCGACCCAAAAACCCTGGGGCATCCAGAAGAAATCCATGAAAACCTCCGTAGCGCCGCCGCCACCGAAAGGGAGATTCGGGGGACAGAAAGTCTCTGTTCCGGCACCCTGTCGGGACGGAAAAGTGCCCCCGAAGCCATCTCCATCGATCTCCACCACCATCTTCATCACTGTTGCTGATTCCCATGATGAGGAGGGAGTAGTTCTTCCTCGAGGCTAAGAGCTCTACTGGTATCTATGTGTTCATCTCTCTCTCTATGCATGATCTTGTTGTGGTCATGAGCTTTGTAATCAAGTAGATCTACCTTGCTACTCAAGTGCTTCAATAGATCTCTGCTCTCTCCATGTGTGTGAAAGTGACAGCGTGCACGCCATGGTGGCACTTAGGTTTGAGTCTATATAAATATTCTTTGTGCTTTAATAGATCTATGCTTTTCCCCACGTGTGTGAAAGTGACACCGTGTATACCGTGTGTGGCACTTTGGCTAGATTGAATATTTGTTATGAGTTATATTTGGAGTTGGATGTCTTTATAAAATTGTGGTGTTTGTTGGAACCATCTAGCGCTCAAGGTGACAGTGTGGGGTTATCTAGATTGGGGAAGGCCCTATCGTGGATTAGAGTGTCCAACCGGAGAGTAGTTAAGAGTAGTATCATGAAGAGAGGATATTTATATGAGAGAGTGTTCACTAGTGAAAGTATGATCCCTAGGCCTTGTTTCTAAACATTGAAACACCGTTTGCATCTAGATCTGTTGCATGTTTGCTTGCTTTAGTCTTTACCTCGCCGTCAAGCTCCTTTCTGGCACTCACACATGTTCTCCCACGTCAACAACAAGTCAGAAGCTATTTTCTGGCACCGTTACCACTTGTATTTCACTATCTCTTTGCCGAACTAGTGCACCTATACACCTGACAAGTGTATTGGGTGTGTTGGGGACACAAGAGACTTCTTATATTTTGATTGCAGGATTGCTTGAGAGGGAATACCTTTGACCACTTCCTCCCTGAGTTTGATAAACCTTGGATAATCCACTTAAGGGAAATTTGTTGCTGTTCTACAAACCTCTGCACTTGGAGGCCTGTCGTGGGGATGGTCACGGCAGATGCTGCAATCGGCAGCGAGTAGTAGAACGAGGGGCAAGGGCGGCCAGCCATCTGCAGTGCGAGATGAGGGCGGAGACACAGGGTTTTACCCAGGTTCGGCCCCCCGGAGGGTAAAGACCTACTCCTGCTAGATTGTATTATGGAGGTGGTACAATGGGCGAGCTCGGCGGCTAGGCGGCGAGTCGCTTGGGTGTAAGATGGAACGTATCCCTACACGCCCTGCAGGGAGGTTTATATAGGCTCGCCTCCCCTAGGGTTTACATATCTCAACCGAATCAGTTAAAGCTTCGTTACTCGTTTAACCTAATCCGACTGGGCCTATCTACTCGCCTGGGCCTTCAGCTTCCAGTCGCTTGGATCCACGCCGGGCCTTGATCCAGTCGCCGTCCTGCAGGCCCACTCGCCAGGTTTTGGGACAATCGGAAACGTCCTGCTAGGTATACCCCGGTAAGCGCATCCCCATCAGTAGTCCCCGAGGCCGTCGTCGATTAGGCGTAGGTGGCTGCTGGCAGTCGGAGTATACGGCTTCAGAGTAGACATCCAGTCGAATCGTCGGCGGGCTCCTGTATAAAGGAGAAAACTAATCATCCAGATCGCAGCTTTGGCGAGTCGAGTCAGCGCAACATCGTCGAGTCGGCGAGCCGTGGTCAAACTAGCCGTTGGGGTAATCCAACGGTAACTTTTGGCGTAATCACCGCGTAGTAACGGCTCCCTAATTTGGCGGGTAACAACCGCTATATAAGGGGAATGGCAGGCGATCAGAGAACCACCTTCTCGCCATTTCCTCCGACTGCGCGCACTTTTGCCTCCCTTCGCATCGCGATCCAGTCGACCGAAAATCCTCCGACCCCCCACAAATCTTTCCACCATGGCCCTCTCCACCGAACCTTGGGGTAGATCTAAGTGCACGAGGGCGCAACTGGCTTCCTTTGAGGAGGCCGGGATCCTGCGAGCCGGCTGCTGGCGCATCCCCGCGGCCGAAGAGGTGACCCCGAGCCCTCGAGAGAGGGAATTCATCTGCTTCACCAGTCACCTAGAACGGGGGCTAGGGTTTCCCACGTCCCTGTTCTTTCGGCGCTTCTGCGCCTACTACGGGATCCAGCCATCGGATCTGGGTCCCCACAGCATCGAGCAGCTCGCCATCTTCGTGGCGTTCTGCGAATGCTACTTGGGCTGTCGGCCCTACTTCCCTCTATGGCAAGATCTGTTCCACGGACGGATCAGCCGCGAAGAGGCGGGCGGCCCAATGCTTGCCGCGGGCGGCCTAACCTTCCAGCTGAAGTCGAAGGCTTCATTTTTCGACTTGATGCTGCCCGCCAAGGCAGCGAGCGACTGGAAGAAGTCGTGGTTCTATGTTGCCGAGGCGACCCCGCTGTTGATTATTGATAGAAGATCATGTCTGCATATTCTCGAACCCGCAGGGTCACACACTTAACGTGTCTCGACGCTAGGATAGATTGGATACTTGGTTTATGAATTTTTGTTCGGAGTCTCGGATGTGATCCGGGACATCACGAGAGGTTCCGGAGTGGTCCGGAGAATAAGATTCATATAAGGCAGTGCAGTTTTTGGAGTTCGGAATTGTTCCGGATTAATCGGTATTGTACCGGAAGCTTCTAGAACCTTCCGGAAGGGGGCCAACGTGGTCCCACCTTCCGGGAGGGGGCATGGGCCTATGAGGGAGTGTCCTGGCCGCATTGGGCCAGGGGCACAAGGCCCCATAGGGCCCAGCCGATCCTAGATAAGTTTAAACTCGTTTAAACTAGAGATAGGGTTTCTAGATAAGGGATAAGTTTAAATCGTTTAAACTAGAGATAGGCTTGGAGGATGGGCAAGGGCTGGCCGCACCCCCCCCTCTATATATAGAGGGCTGGTGCGCCCCCTCCCCCCCAACCAACACCTTCCTCCAAACCCTAGTTGCCCTGCTGCCCTCCTCTCTCCCTCCCGACTGTTTGTAGGCGAAGCCCTGCTGCAGAAATTCTCCACCATATACACCACGCCGTCGTGTTGTAGATCCAATCTATCTCTCCACCATACTTGCTGGTCCGAGGAAGGAGGAGACGTCGAGGTGCCGCACGTGTGCATCTCACGGAGGCACCGCCACTTGTGGTGCTGGATCGGATCGGATCGCGAGGAGGAGAAGCGAGTACGACTACATCACCCACGTTCCGACGAACGTTCCGCTGTGCGAATCTTCAAGGGTATGAAGATCTAATCCAATCTCTCTCGTTGTTTGCATCTCCTAGATTAGATCTTGGCTTTCCCTCTGTTCGCTTCCGTAGAAAATTTTGATCTACTATGCTGCGAAACCCTTCAATTGACTCCCACACATTCATCGATGATCATATCGGATGAACCACGATGCCAGGATTCAATCAATCCCATATATATTCCCTTCGTCTCGCGATATTTTACTTGCCCGAGATTCGATCGTCGGTATCGTCATACCTAGTTCAATCTCGTTCATAGCAAGTACTTTACTCGTTCCGTAATCCGATATCACTTTGTGATTAACTCCTTAACCACATGCTTGCAAGCGGTGTTGATATCGATTACCGAGTGGGCCCGAAGTATATCTCTCCGACTTGGGAGGGACAAATTCCATCTCGATACATACAACCCAACAGATACTTTCCGATCACCTGAGAGACACCTTTATGATCACCCTCTCATAGGATGACGTTTGATGACCTCAAAGCTTTCTTCCGATACCAGGGAGTTGTATTATCTCATGGTCTAAGGAATACAATATTTGACATAGGAAAAGCTTCGCAAAGAAGAACACAATGAAACGATCTAATAGCTTTGCTTAGTTTGGGTCTGTCCACCATATCATTCTCCCAATGATATGGTCTCATTATCAATTGACAACTCATGTCTATGTTTAGGAAACCTTAACCATCATTGATCAATGAGCTAGTCCATAGAGGCGTACTAGGGACACGGTGTTGTTCACAAACCACACAAGTATTAATGTTTCCGCTTAATACAATTCTAGCATGGAATATAAACTTTATCATGAACAAGAATTATAATAATAACATCTTTATTATTGCCTCTAGGGCATAATTCCAACAGTCTCCCACTTGCACTAGAGTCAATAATCTAGTTTACATTTGGCAACAATCTTACACCCATGGCACTGAGGTGCTGATCATGTTTTACACGTGGAAGAGGTTTAGTCAATGGATCTGCGACATTCAGATCTGTATGTACTTTGCTGATCTTCAGATCTCCATCTACTATATAATCTCGGATTATATGAAACTTGCGGTTGATATGCTTGGTCTTTGGATGATATCTTGGTTCCTTAGCAAGTTCTATGGTGCCAGTGTTGTCACACAATATCTCCGGTGGGTCCAATGCACTTGGAACCACGCCAAGCTCAGTGATGAAGTTTCTGATCCAAACTCCTTCACTTGACGCTTCTGCAGCAGCCATGTATTCCGCTTCTACTGTAGATCCCGCGACCACGCTTTGCTTGCAGCTTCTCCAGCTCACAGCTCCTCCATTCAAAATATACACGTATCCTGTCTGAGATTTAGCATCATCCTTGTCGGTGTCGAAACTAGCATCGACGTAACCTTTTACGACGAGCTGTTCATCACCCCCATAGACTAAGAACATTTCTTTAGTCCTATTTAGGTACCTTAGGATGTTCTTCACGGTTGTCCAGTGTTCCACTCCTGGATCACTTTGATATCTGCTCGTCAAACTAAGAGCATTGGACACATCCGGTCTAGTACACAACATGGCATACATGATGGAACCTATGGCCGAGGCATAAGGCACTTTGCTCATAGCTTCCCTATCATTTACCGTAGCTGGACACTGAGCCTTGCTCAATATCTTACCTGACAACATAGGCACTGAACCTTTCAATGCCTTATCCATTTTGAACCTTTTCAGAACTTTGTCTAGGTATGTACTCTGGCTTAAAGCTATCAGGCGTCTTTGTCTATCTCTATAGATTTTGATGCCCAATATATAAGCAGCTTCACCTAGGTCTTTCATTGAAAAACACTTGTTCAAATAACTCTTCACATCGTTAAGCATGTCGATGTCATTTCCAATAATCAATATGTCATCCACATATAGTACCAGAAACGTCACCGAGCTCCCACTCACTTTCTTGTAGATGCAAGCTTCGTAGCAATTTGGAACAAATCCAAAGCTCTTGATCACTTGATCAAAACGAAGGTTCCAACTCCGAGACGCTTGCTTCAGTCCATAAATGGAACGCTGAAGTTTGCATACTTTATCAGCATCCTTAGGATCGACAAAACCTTCGGGTTGCATCATATACAACTCTTCATCAATGTTGCCATTGAGGAAAGCAGTCTTGACATCCATTTGCCATATTTCATAATCATGAAACGCAGCAATTGCTAATAAAATCCGAATGGACTTAAACATCGCTACGGGAGAGAAAGTCTCATCGTAGTCAACACCTTGAACTTGTCGAAAACCTTTCGCAACAAGCCGTGCTTTATAGACGGTAACATTACCATCCGCGTCCGTTTTCTTCTTGAAGATCCATTTGCACTCAACAGCCTTTCGGTCGCTAGGAGGGTCCACCAAAGTCCATACTTGGTTTTCGCTCATGGATCCCAATTCGGATTTCATGGCTTCTAGCCATTTCTCAGAGTCTGGGCTCATCATCGCTTCCTCATAGTTCGTAGGTTCGCTGTCTTCTACTAACAAGACAGTCAAGACAGGGTTGCCGTACCACTCAGGAGGGGCACGCGACCTTGTCGACCTGCGACGTTCAGTAGCAGCATCGTCCGAAGCTTCATGATCCTTGTCATTAGATTCCTCTATTGTTGGTGCAGGCGGCACTGGAACAATTTCAGGTGCTGCGCTACTCTCCAATTCAAGAGAAGGTTCAATAACCTCGTCTAGCTCTACTTTCCTCCCACTCACTTCTTTCGAGAGAAACTCCTTCTCAAGAAAGGAACCGTTCTTTGCGACAAACACTTTGCCTTCGGTTCTGTGATAGAAGGTATACCCAATAGTTTCCTTAGGGTATCCTATGAAGACGCATTTCTCCGCTTTGGGTTCGAGCTTGTCCGGCATCAACTTCTTGACGTAAGCTTCGCATCCCCAAACTTTAAGAAACGACAACTTAGGTTTAGCACCAAACCACAGTTCATACGGTGTCGTCTCAACGGATTTAGATGGAGCCCTATTTAAAGTGAATGCAGCGGTTTCTAATGCATAACCCCAAAATGATAACGGCAAATCAGTAAGAGACATCATCGATCGGACCATATCTAATAGGGTTCGATTCCGGCGTTCAGACACACCATTGCGCTGTGGTGTTCCGGGTGGCGTGAGTTGTGAAACGATTCCACTTGCTTTGAGATGCGTGAGAAAATAATAACTCAAATATTCGCCCCCACGATCGGATCGTAGAAACTTAATCTTTCTGTTACGATGGTTCTCCACTTCATTCTGAAATTCTTTGAACTTTTCAAACGTTTCAGATTTATGTTTCATTAAATAGATATACCCATATCTACTTAAGTCATCGGTAAAAGTGAGAAAATAGCGATATCCACCGCGCGTCGAAACACTCATCGGTCCGCATACATCGGTATGTATGATTTCCAACAAGTCCGTTGCTCGCTCCATCATACCGGAGAACGGGGTTTTGATCATCTTGCCCATGAGGCATGGTTCGCATGTGTCAAATGATTCAAAATCAAGAGACTCCAAAAGTCCATCAGAATGGAGTTTCTTCATGCGCTTTACACCAATATGACCTAGACGAAAGTGCCACAAATAAGTAGTATTATCACTATCTACTTTGCATCTCTTAGCCTCAATGTTATGGATGTGTGTTTCATCCCTTTCGAGATTTAGAAGAAATAAACCATTCACAAGAGGTGCATGACCATAAAAGATGTTACTCATATAAATAGAACAACCATTATTCTCCGATTTAAATGAATAACCGTCTTGCAATAAACATGATCCAGAAATAATGTTCATGCTCAACGCAGGCACATAATAACATTTATTAAGGTTTAAAACTAATCCCGAAGGTAAAACTAAGGAGAGCGTGCCGACGGCCATCACATCAACTCTTGATCCGTTGCCAACGCGCATCGTCACCTCATCCCTCGCAAGCCGTCGTCTATACCGTAGCTCCTGTTTCGAGTTACAAATATTAGCAACTGAACCAGTATCAAATACCCAGGCACTACAACGAGGGCTAGTAAGGAAAACATCAATAACATGTATATCAAATATACCTTTGATGGTGCCAGCCTTCTTGTCCGCTAAGTACTTCGGACAGTTGCGCTTCCAGTGACCCTTGTCCTTGCAATAGAAGCACTCAGTGTCTGGCTTAGGACCAGACTTGAGCTTCTTCTCAGCAGGGGCAACGCGCTTGCCGCCGCTTTTCTTGAAGGGCTTCTTTGCACCTTTACCTTTCTTAAAGGAGGGCTTGTTGATCATCAACACATGATTATCCTTTTTGATGTCCACCTCCGCAGCCTTCAGCTTTGCGAAGAGCTCGGTGATCGTATCAGTGGAACCAATCTGATTGTGAGTCACTACAAAACTTTTGTAGCTGGGAGGGAGTGATTGCAGAACCCTGTCAATCTTGAGCTCCTCTGGAATCTTGCAGTCCAGTTGCTCAAGGCGTTGAGTGTAGCCCGACATCTTAATGGCGTGCTCACTAACGGAACTCCCTTCCTCCATCTTGCAGTTAAAGAACTTCTCAGAGATCTCATATCTCTCAAAACGGGCCTGAGTCTGAAACATGGTTTTCAGCTCTTCGAGAATCTCAAAGGGCCCGGGATAGTTTTCAAAACGATTTTGAAGTTCCGGTTCCATAGCAAACAACATGGTGCTCTTAATCACACCATAATCATCTTTGCGCGACTGATAGACAGCTTTCTCATCAGCCGGCGCAGTTGCAGCAGGGGGGTTACCTAACGCTTTCTCAAGGACATAGTCCTTTTGTCCGCCAGACAGAATGATTCTTAGATTGCGGAACCAGTTGGTGAAGTTAGACCCATTGTTTCTAAGCTTTTCTTTCTCAGCAAAAACGTTGAAGTTGAAGTTGGACTTGGCCATGTGATCTACAGTATTTGCAAGTACAATTTAGACTATGTTCATGATAAATAGTTCAACTTAATCAAATTACCAGATGAACTCCCACTAAATTCAACATCCCTCAAGTTGTTTAGTGAACACGATCCAAATTCACCACACCTAATCCGATCTTCACGAGAAGAGATGTTGCTTCAATGGTGGACAACGAAGTGTCGATCATATCATTCATATGACTCATGCTTAACCTTTCGGTTCATGTGTTCCGAGGCCATGTCTGTACATGCTAGGCTCGTCAAGTTAGACCCAAGTATTTCCGCGTGTGCAAAACTGGCTTGCACCCGTTCTATGTGAGCGTAGAGTCTATAGCACCCGATCATCACGTGATGCTTGGACACGACGAACTTTCGCAACGGTGCATACTTGGGGAGAACACAGTTTTTATCTTGATCTTTAAGTGAGGAATCATCTTATAATGCTACCGTCGCGATCTAAGCATGATAAGATACATAAAAGGATAAACATCACATGCATATAACTTTATGTGACATGGTATAGCCAATCTTCGCGCAATGATCTCCATCTTGTGTGTTCCGGCATGATCTCCATCACTCCACCATGATTGCCTCCACCACGAATAGCAACTACAACTATTGCTAACTACTTAGCGATAAAGTAAAGCTATTACATGGCGTATAAGAAGTTGACTCGCAGGCCATACACAATTATAAAGACAACCATATGCCTCCTGCCGGTTGTGTACTCATAGACATGCAAGTCGTGAAACATTACAAAACATGATCATCGCATACAATATACACATCACATCTTGGGCCATACCATATCACAGAAAACACTCCCTGCAAAAACAAGTTAGACGCCTCTACTTTGTTGTTGCATGTTTTACGTGGCTTATGGGAGTAGATGATAAGAACGATTCTTACCTACGGAAAGCCACAACGGTGATATTATGGTTGCCAAACTCCGGTGTTGATCCCATGACAACTATAGTGAGAGAAACTGACATCCACCAGCCGCATGTATGGTACAAGCCACACGTCAAGTGCGGAGCCGGTCTCGCGAACGACGTCGCGTAAGGTTGGCCTGGACCGCTTCAATCTCACTATCCCGTGCCATAAGAAGAACACAAACAAGAGGCTTGCAACAGAAAACATCAACGCCCGCAACAACCATGTTGCGTTCTACTCGTGAAACACATCTACGCATAGATCTAGCTCTGATACCACTGAAGGGTTTCGCAGCATAGTAAATCAAAATTTTCTACTGAAGCGAACAGAGGGAAAGCCAAGATCTAATATAGGAGATGCAAACAACGAGAGAGATTGGATTAGATCTTCATACCCTTGAAGATTCGCACAGCGGAACGTTCGTCGGAACGTGGGTGATGTAGTCGTACTCGCTTCTCCTCCTCGCGATCCGATCCGATCTAGCACCACAAGTGGCGGTGCCTCCGTGAGATGCACACGTGCAGCACCTCGACGTCTCCTCCTTCCTCGGACCAGCAAGTAGGGTGGAGAGATAGATTGGATCTACAACACGACGGCGTGGTGTATATGGTGGAGAATTTCTGCAGCAGGGCTTCGCCTACAAACAGTCGGGAGGGAGAGAGGAGGGCAGCAGGGCAACTAGGGTTTGGAGGAAGGTGTAGGTTAAGGGGGAGGGGGCGCACCAGCCCTCTATATATAGAGGGGGGTGCGGCCAGCCCTTGCCCATCCTCCAAGCCTATCTCTAGTTTAAACGATTTAAACTCTCCCTTCTAGAAACCCTATCTTATCTCTAGTTTAAACGATTTAAACTTATCTAGGATCGGCTGGGCCCTATGGGGCCTTGTGCCCCTGGCCCAATGCGGCCAGGACACTCCCTCATAGGCCCATGCCCCCTCCCGGAAGGTGGGGCCACGTTGGTCCCCTTCCGGAAGGTTCTAGAAGCTTCCGGTACAATACCGATTAATCCGGAACAATTCCGAACTCCAAAAACTGCACTGCCTTATATGAATCTTATTCTCCGGACCACTCCGGAACCTCTCGTGATGTCCCGGATCCCATCCGAGACTCCGAACAAAAAATTCATAAACCAAGTATCCAATCTATCCTAGCGTCGAGACACGTTAAGTGTGTGACCCTGCGGGTTCGAGAATATGCAGACATGATCTTCTATCAATAATCAACAGCGGGGTCTGGGCACCCATATTGACTCCCACACATTCATCGATGATCATATCGGATGAACCACGATGCCAGGATTCAATCAATCCCATATATATATTCCCTTCGTCTCGCGATATTTTACTTGCCCGAGATTCGATCGTCGGTATCGTCATACCTAGTTCAATCTCGTTCATAGCAAGTACTTTACTCGTTCCGTAATCCGATATCACTTTGTGATTAACTCCTTAACCACATGCTTGCAAGCGGTGTTGATATCGATTACCGAGTGGGCCCGAAGTATATCTCTCCGACTTGGGAGGGACAAATTCCATCTCGATACATACAACCCAACAGATACTTTCCGATCACCTGAGAGACACCTTTATGATCACCCTCTCATAGGATGACGTTTGATGACCTCAAAGCTTTCTTCCGATACCAGGGAGTTGTATTATCTCATGGTCTAAGGAATACAATATTTGACATAGGAAAAGCTTCGCAAAGAAGAACACAATGAAACAATCTAATAGCTTTGCTTAGTTTGGGTCTGTCCACCATATCATTCTCCCAATGATATGGTCTCATTATCAATTGACAACTCATGTCTATGGTTAGGAAACCTTAACCATCATTGATCAATGAGCTAGTCCATAGAGGCGTACTAGGGACACGGTGTTGTTCACAAACCACACAAGTATTAATGTTTCCGCTTAATACAATTCTAGCATGGAATATAAACTTTATCATGAACAAGAATTATAATAATAACATCTTTATTATTGCCTCTAGGGCATAATTCCAACAGGGCCTCCAAACCATAAACTTGTACAACTGCTGGCTCGGGCGGTGGCTCGTCCCGCTGGCTCGCCGCGAGCACTACATGTACCAGTACACCGGCCGGGAGGACTCGACGAAGGCCTGCCTCGCCGAATGGAAGCTCGAGGACTACATCCCAGCACTGAAGAAGATCACCCAGGCGGTGTACCTGGACGCACAGGCTGGGGTCGCCCCTACACCGCAAAGCGTCCAGCCCCAACGGTAATCACCTCGCTTTATTCGCAGTCGCAGTTTTTGCAGTCGCGGTAATTCTAATTTCATCTTGCGTTCATTGCAGCTATTCCAAATGGTGGAAGGATGGCTCCCGCCTTCGGACGATGAGAACTCGAGCTCGTCCGTCCAGGACATGGGCGAGTCGCCTCCCGCCAAGGGCGATACCGGGAGCGATGAGGGTGACAGCGATGACGAGTCCGAGGAGGAGGTCGCCCCACTGGTCCGCAAGACCCGCGGGCAGCGTCAACGTGAGCTTGAGGCAAGCAAAAGCCTCGAGCACCATGACGACAACGAAGAACTTCCGGAGACTACCTCGCGCCGCCAGGCCACTCCATCAAAAAAGAAGAAGAAGGAGAAGGAGGCGAAGGCCCCTCCGAAGAAGAAGAAGATGAAGCCGACGAGGCCGGCCTCGCCCCCGCACTCGGCGAGCAGCTCTGACGCCCCCAGCCCGGCCAAGGACGAGGCGCCACCGACGACAACCGCGCTGGACACGGCCACCGTCGAGGTGCCACTGGCTTCGATGCCTCCGCCATTCACCCCAGTCTCTGGGCTGGGGGATGCTCCGGCTGCAGCGGCTTCGCCTCGCAGGGAAGCTCCTGCCGAAGACGTCCCAGAGGCTCCGGTTGCGGCCTCGACGACGAAGAAGCCGTCCGTGTCTTGGGCACGCGACGTCCTGGAGATGGGGCTCAGCCGCCGACTGGGCCCTGAGCTGGAGAAGCCGGCCGGCCTCCGCACGGGGCTACACTTCATTCCAGTCGCCAAGTGAGTACACTCACCTTCCTTTGTCTTCCATAGCAGCTTGAATTATCTTGCTTACATGATTGATGTACAGGACCGGAGTGAAGAGGATGGGCCACCCGACCGTGGCTAAGGTGCCATCCGTCGTCAGTGAGGAGGATCCTTCCCGTAAGAGGAAGGCGGACGAGGTCGTCGTCCCTACGGATGGCGGCAAGAAGGCCAAGGGCGATGACGTCGTCACGATTTATGACGACACGGCGGTCGCACCGACCAGGCCCGTAACAGAGGCGGCCGCATCCACGAAGGAGGGCGCCCCCTCGCCTGGAACGACCGAGCCGACCTCCTTTGGGGCGGGTGCCTCCATCGCGACATTCCCGCGCTTCACGACCAAAGCGGCCGTGGCGAGTGGGACTTCGCCCTCGAGCCGTGCACCTGGAGTTGCCGACGCGGAAGTTGACCAGCGTCGTGGGTATACGCCAGCTCTCCTCGCGTCCGTGGACGTGATACAACTCCATGGCATGCTTGGCACAGCCATCCAGGTATGTCCAGTCCCCGAGGATCAGTTCGGTGGTGTGCAGCGGTCTGATTCTCTTAGTGTCTTGTTTTTATTTTTCGCATCCAGTCCCCGAGTGCGCATTCGCTGAATTTCAGCGGGTGGGCACTTAGAATTTCTTGATTGCCAGTCCCCGAGTGCGCACTCGCTGAATTTCAGCGGGTGGGCACTTAGGATTTCTTGATTGCCAGTCCCCGAGTGCGCACTCGCTGAATTTCAGCGGGTGGGCACTTAGGAATTCCTCTTTGATTAATTTTTTGGGTGATGTGCAGGGTCTGCAACATGAATCGGCTGACCGATTGGCAGCGAAACACCGCGCGGAGAAGGAGCTGGCCACCGTCCAGGAGGCCAATAAGGGGCTTCAGGCGGTTGTCGCGAAGGCGGAGGAAGCTCGCCAAGGACTTGTCCCCGCGAGTGAATTGGCGGCGGTGCAATCGGCTTTGAGTTCGGCTGAAAAGCGGATCGCCGATCTCGAGCGCGAGCTGCGGGAGGCGAAAGAGGAGGCGAGCTCGGCTGATGGGCGAGCCAAGGCCGCCATTACAGCCGCCGAAGAGGATCGTAAAGTGTCGGACGCCCTTGTTGCTGGGCTTCAGGACGACCATACTTCGCTTCAGTGCTTCATCACGGATCTCGCCCGCCCGTTGATTGGTAAGTGCATCTGCCTCTGCCAGTAGCGTGTGCCCTTTGTGATGTCCGTCGTATTCATTGTTGTCTTCTACTCGCAAGTCGCATCATTGATAGCGCGGAAGAAGCAAGCTCGTTCGACGCGCGGCAGTGTGTAGCCACTCTTGTCGACTCGGCGACGTTGTCGGCGACGTGCATCCGAGCCTACCTCCAGGAGATATCACCCACGGAGGTGATTCCCAGCGACCTCGTCGAGGTGTGGAAGTACTTGGAAAAGGCGCCCTCGGTCGTTGAATTCATGACACGGTCGGCGTTTCGGCGCGGAGCAGCGACGGCGCTTAGCCTTGGACTTGCTCACTTCCCGGAGGACTTCGACCTCGACGACGTGACGAGCGGCTACCCTTCGTCGACTGGCACGGTGGAACTTTCCGAGGTGCTCAAGTTGACGGACCGCGCCGCGATGTACTTCGAGCGTGTCTGGGCAATGGGCGACCTCCTTCCATACCAGGAGACGGTCGTCGCACCCAACGACCCCGAGCCACCGCATCGGGATTTCAAGGTCGAGCAGCCCTTTCGCGCGGCGATGGCGGGTGAGCTAACGACGTACCCGTCGAACCCGTACACGCCATTCATCCGTAATCGCCGGGGCGCTGGCGAGTCATCGTCGAAGCCTGCAGAATAGGATAGTTTGCCCTGGGGCATTAGTAGCAGGTCTGCCATATGGGCATATTTTGTAATTTGAGACAATGCAATATGCTATTGAATGAGACATCGTGTCTGTTTTGGGTTTTGTCATGTGTTTTGTGATTAAAGTTTTGAACGAGTCCCCGAGCGCGTCCGCCCTTTTGTGGGGTTTACCTCGTGTGTGATATGTTTATTGTTTTTTGAATGTTTTATTGTTGCGGTCTACTCGCCCGGACTCGAAGAGCCAGTCGCAGGGCGACTCCCTTGAACGCTCTGTACTTCACCGTTTTCCCTTGCGCGAACGGGGTCGGGTGGCCGAGTCCCCGAGCGTGGTACTTGGTTGTTCTAGGCGCGACTAGAGGGTGGGTGAGGACTTGGCGCGTTAGTCTGGGCGCATCACTCCTGCTTGGCCCGTTGGGTCAGTCGCGTGGCGAGTCCTGGGCATGCTCTCCTACTTGGCGTTTTCCCGAGCCGCTCGCGGTGAACTGGTCGTCAGTCCCCGAGCGTGGTACTTGGCCGTTCGAGTCGCTATGTCGAGGATGCGGAGGACCATGGTCGCTATAAGAAGCGAAGGCAGTTGTCTTGGCTCGTAGAGCCAGTCGGGCTGGGCGACTCCAATGGGGCTCCGGGTAGGCATTTTTCATGGACGATGCGAGACCTGAGGTTACTCAGTGCTCTCGTACCGCACTACTTAGCCGTGTCAATCGCTGTACCAAAGGTTGACTTCTGCGGTTAGCTTGACGCTGTTATTACGAGTGCGAGTGGCAAAAGACACGGAGAGTAGGCACAATTTGCGGTAACCAATTCTTTTTATTTCATAGCGACTGGAGAGTACATATGTGGGGTTCTAGGAGTAGAACTTCCGTAGGAGGTTACATTCCATGGTCGCTTGACGTCGAGTTCGCCATCCCCGCGGACGTCGATGAGGTAGTAGGCGTCGTTGCCGAGTACTCGCCTGATGGCGAATGGCCCTTCCCACGGGGGGAGAGCTTGTGCATGCCCTTCTTGTCCTGGATGAGGCGCAACACCAGGTCGCCTTCTTGGAAGGTGCGAGTTTTCACCCGCCGGCTGTGGTAGCGGCGGAGTCCCTGCTGGTAGATGGCGGTGCGTGACCGAGCGAGGTCACGTGCCTCGTCGAGTTGATTGACTCCGTCTTGGCGGGCGAGTTCGTTTGCATCCTCCGTGTAGTGGACGACCCGTGGCGAGTCGTGCTCGAGGTCGGTGGGCATGACTGCCTCGGCACCGTATACCATGAAGAAGGGGGTGAATCATGTCGACCTGTTGACCGAGGTGCGAATCCCCCAGATGACAGAGGGAAGCTCCTCGACCCAGCACCCGGCGGTGCGCTCGAGTGGTACTTGGAGTCGCAGCTTCAGGCCGTGGAGGATGCTTTGGTTGGCCCGTTCTGCCTGGCCGTTGGACTCCGGGTGGGTGACCGACGCGAGGTCGAGCCGGATGTGGTGCTCTTCGCAGAATTCGGCCATGGCTCCTTTGGCGAAGTTGGTGCCGTTGTCCGTGATGATGCTGTTTGGGAACCCGTAGCGATATATGAGCTCGCGTAGGAATTTAGTGGCGGTCTTCCCGTCGCATTTCCGAACTGGCTTGGCCTCCACCCACTTTGTGAATTTGTCCGCGACCAGCAGGTGGGTGTAGCCGGAGGGAGCCTTCTTGAAGGGGCCGACCATGTCCATGCCCCACACAGCGAATGGCCAGGTGATGGGGATTGTTTTGAGCGCTGAGCTCGGCACGCGCGTCTGGTTGGCGTACTTCTGGTACCCGGCGCACCGCTGGACAATGTCAACAGCATCGGCGTGTGCGGTGGGCCAGTAAAAGCCATGCCGCATAGCCTTGGCGACCAGAGAGCGGGCGCCGGCGTGGTGGCCGCAGTCACCGGAGTGGATATCGTGGAGGATCTTGCGTCCTTCGGTGGGTTGGACGCAGCGTTGGAACACGCCGGTGACGCTGCGCTTGTGGAGCTCGCCGTCGATGATGGTGTAGGACTTGCATCGGCGGGCGATCATCCGAGCGTCCGTATCGTCTGCCGGCAAGGTGCCGGCTTCCAGGTAGGCCCTTTACCACATCATGGGGGTTTACAGGAGATCCCAGAGACTCGCTCGGAAAGGCTGCTCTTGCTTAACTACAAAGAAAGAAATCTAGTAGTCACTAGACTTACTATAGTAGTCCGTCCGGCTGCTCTTGCTTAAATCATTACTCTTCATTCTCCCGTGCTCTAGCAATTGCGCTCCCTAGACCACTACCATTTAGTTAGGTAGGGACAATCAATCCATAGTTACGGGAATAACGGAATGCATGGGGATAAAAAAAAATAGAAAAATGCAGATTTTCTATGAAATCCTTTCTTTCCATAGATGTATCTGGTCTGAGACGGTACAGTACTCTACGAGAGGAATGCAATGGGATGGATGGTAGAGGGCTGCCTGCGCCCAAAAGCGATGATTCACTTGTCCCCTTGTCTATAGGGACCTTGTGGCATACAACCGCCACGACTCCTGCGTTATAGCCGCCCCTTTCTCTCTTTCTTTTGACTGCCTCGTGGACGGGCGAAAGAAGGGAAGTTATAGAAGGGGGCAGTGAAGGTAAAGCCATAGACCCGTCAGTCCTGTGTTGCCGTAGCGTGCCCTACTTCAATAAGGTATTACCTCGCCGATTTCAAAGGGGATGGGATTGGATTCATTCACTTGCATTCCTGCTAGCACTACAAAAAGCTCCGGTCTTAACGCCCCTACGGAAGCTGTGCAGCCTTTCCTCGGGTTCGTAGAGTCGGGTTTCCCGTTTACCCACAACGGAGGAGCCGCCCCCCCAACCAAAGCAGGTAGGCGGCCACGGTTCATAACGCACTCTTCGCACAACAGATCCACTTTGAAGTTGACTTATTCGCTCGGCCAATCGTCGGAATGTGTACGAGATACCATAAGGGCCCAATATCTCAATAGCACCCTTGTCTAAAGCTTCGAATGAGACTGAATATCCGAAACGCAGGAACGATCTGACTAGAAAGTCATTCAAAACTTGATCGAAGAACCA
Source organism: Avena sativa (assembly GCA_916181665.1). Classification (NCBI taxonomy): domain Eukaryota; kingdom Viridiplantae; phylum Streptophyta; class Magnoliopsida; order Poales; family Poaceae; genus Avena; species Avena sativa. Next base: position 388,948,960 of record OV702297.1, on the reverse strand, counting down.
GCGTTTATTGAAGAAGCTATAGAGTCGATTACAAAAAGTACTAGTTTGAAAGGCTCGTTGGAATTGATCCGCTACGAGATTGACATTATATGCTAGAGAAGCACCTGAAGTACTAAACAGAATAGGTATTAGTTTTGTAATGGTTGGAGCAGCAAACTCGGATTCGGCAAGAATCTCATTTTTTGGTAGTACGAAGGGGGAATTGGCCCAAAAATTGGATAGGGGTAAAGACGCAGCCGGGTGCCGGCGGCTTATTCAAGTGCCCCCCGAACCGCGCGAAATGGTCGCCTATTACACGGCTCACAAACTCTGCCTGGGGTGGGGCTACCTATTATTCATAGGCGGGTACGTACGGCGCACGCAGGGCCTCGGTTTGCTGCGTGGACTGTCTATGCATTTCCTACAGAGTGTAATGGAACCCAGCTCAGCTCCGCCGAGCCAAAAGGATGTAAGGCTTGGTCCAGTCGTCTGGCTCGGTGACGAGTGCGACCAGGGCTGCCTCCGGCTGTAACGGGACTCCGATGTCGATCTCCCGCGGGGGAGAGACTGATGGCTTGGTTATTGTGTCGAGGAAGACGCCGGCGGGTGGTGCGAGTCGAGCCGACCCAATGCGAGAGAGGGCGTCGGCCTCCTCGTTCTTCCGCCTGTCGATCCACTCGACAGAGTAGCCTGTGAAGTGTCCACCCAGCTTGTCCACTGCCTGGCGGTACGCCGCCATGGTGGGGGAGACGGTGTCGCAGGTGCCAGCGACTTGCCCCGCGACGAGGTCGGAGTCTCCGTAGCAGCGTAGGCGGTTGACATTCATCTTCTTGGCAGCTCGCATGCCGTGGAGCAAGGCCTCGTACTCGGCCATGTTGTCGGTGCAGGGTGTGAAGTCGAGGAAGAGGACGTAGCGGAGCTTGTCGCCCTTCGGTGAAGTTAGCACGATCCCTGCGCCTGCGCCGTCCGCGTTCTTGGAGCCGTCGAAGTGCAGGCTCCAGTAATGGAGGTATGGCAGCTTCTCTGGCTGTTGGGCCTCTTCCCAGTCGGCGATGAAGTCCGCTAGGGCCTGCGACTTGATCGTTTCGTGGCTCGTATTTGATATTGTGGACGCCGATATCGACGGCCCACTTGGCGACCCACCCGGTCGCCTCGCGGTTGCGGATGATGTCTTGCAGTGGTGCTGAGGAGACGACCGTGATCGGGTGCTCCTAGAAGTAGTGCGGCAGGCGCCGCTGAGCTCGGAAGACCGCGTATACCAGCTTTTGGTACTGCGGGTATCGCTGGCGCGACTCGGTAAGGACCTCACTGATGTAGTACACCGGTCGCTGCACTGGGCGCTCCTTTCCTTCCTCCGGTCGCTCGACGACCATCACGGCGCTGACGACGCGCTCGGAAGCCGCGACGTAAACCAGCATGGGTTCTTTGTCGGCGGGGGCGGCGAGTAGCGGTGCGGCGAGTAGCACCTTCTTGAGGTCGCGGAGCGCGTCATCCGCCTCCTTGTCCCACTGGAAGGTGGGGTTCTTGCGCATCAGGCGGTATAGGGGCATCGCCTTTTTGCCCAGGCGGGGGATGAAGCGACTGAGAGCCGCTACTCGCCTGGCTAGTTTCTGGACGTCACGCAGGCACTCGGGTTTGCCGAGCCGGGCGATCGTGTCGATCTTCGTGGGGTTCGCCTCGATCGCTCGCTTGGAGATGACATATCCCAGTAGTTGTCCTGCTGGTACACCGAAGGTGCATTTGCCTGGATTAAGCTTTATCTTGTATTTTCGCAGGTTGGCGAATGTTTCCGCCAGGTCGGCGAGTAGGTCACCCTGGCGAGCGGACTTTACGACCACGTCGTCGATGTAGACGTGGATGTTGCGGCCTATTTGGCTCGCGAGGCACTCTTGCATGCACCGCTGGTAGGTCGCCCCGGCGTTCTTGAGACTGAAGGTCATGGCGGTGTAACAGAAGGCTCCGAATGCCGTGATGAACACCGTCTTCTCCTCATCCTCGACTGCCATTTTGATCTGATTGTACCCGGAGTAGGCGTCGAGGAAACATAGCGACTCCGAGCCCGCGGTGGAATCGATTATTTGGTCGATCCGCGGGAGGACGAACTGCTCCTTTGGGCAGGCGCTGTTCAAGTTTGTGTAGTCGATACACATCCTCCAGGTCCCGTTCTTCTTCTCGACTAGGACTGGGTTTGCCAGCCACTTGGAGTATTTGATTGGCCGGATGGAGCCTGCAGCGAGTAAACGCTGCACCTCCTCGGCGATTGCTCGGCGGCGCTCTTCATTGAAGGGCCGCAGCGACTGTTTGACGGGTCGCACTTTGGGGTCGGCGTTTAGTTTGTGCTCAGCGAGCTCCCTAGGGACGCCAGGCATGTCAGAGGGCTTCCATGCGAAGATGTCCCTGTTCTCACGGAGGAACTCGATGAGCGCGCCTTCCTATGCTGGGCTCATGCCCGTGCCGATTGTCACTGTCTGGCTGGAGTCGCCTGGGACCAGCTCGCGGTGCGGGTGTGCGTCGTCGCCTCGAAGGTTGAGGTGTTTGCGCCCTCCGAGTTGGGCTTCTTGAGTATGGTGGGGTCATCGTTGTTGACCCCGCTCGTGTACTTGGCGAGCTCATCGGCGTGGTTGGTCTCTGCCACGATGATGGCGTCAGCGAGTTCGGCTCCTTTCGCCTCACACTCGGCGGCCATGTTGGGGTCGCCGTTGATGGTGATGACGCCGCACGGCCCGGGGAGCTTCATCGCGTTGTACACGTAGTGGGGCGCTGCCATGAACTTAGCAAACGCCTGGCGCCCCAGGACGCAGTGGTAGGGGCTGTCGAAGGGCACCAGCTCGAAGACGATCCGCTCGGTGCGGAAGTTTGCTGGTGTGCCGAAGGTGACTGGCAGCGTGACCTTGCCGATCGGGTACGCCTTCCGACCGGGGACAATGCCATGGAACGTGGTGTGGGTTGTCTCGATCATCGACTGCGGGAGCTGCAGCCGCCTGAAGGTGTCCAGGTACAGGATGTTGATGGAGCTGCCGCCGTCCATCAATGTCTTGGGGAGCCAGTAGTCGCCGACCTTAGGCTTGACCACCAGGGCGACTCGACCTGGGTACTCGATGCGTGGCGAGTGGTCTTGGCGGCTCCAGGTGATGGGCTGCTCCGACCAGTTGAGGAACTGGGGAACGTCCACCTGGGCCACCGCGTTGACGGCGACGGCGCGGGCAATGACCTTCTTCTCGCGCTTCGTGTTGAAGCCGGTGAAGGTATGGAGCGAGCCAGCCACTTTGCCGAATTTTCCGCCGTTTGGCGGGTCGTTGTCGGGGTCCTCCCGTGCTCGCCGTGCCTTCTCGATCTCCCTGAGGGTGTGGCAGTCGGCGGTTGTGTGCGTTGCGGGCTTCCCTTCCCTGCTATGAAATGCGCACGGTTGGTTAAGGAGGGCCGCGGGGTCGAACCTTGGCTTGGCCTTGTAGTTGCCTCCGTCACGGCGTTGTCCTCCGTCGCGGCGGAAGCTCTTGGGCTCGCGTTGTGCGTGCCCGGCGTTGGCGACGAAGTCGACTCGCCCGTCACTGCAGCGCTTGCCGGTGAGGCGAGTGTTGCTGTAGCGTAGGTCGGACCGTCGTCCGCTGTCATTGCCGCTCGTGCGGCGTTGACCTCCTGACTCGTCGTCAGTTTCCTGGTTTGGATCTTCCTCCGCGTACCGTTTGGCAATCTCGAGGAGGTCCGGGATTTTGTCGAGTGTGCGAGAGTGTCGCTTGAGCTTGGCGACCAGGGGCTCGTAGCGGCACGAGGTCTTGAAGCAGTGGATCACGGTGTCCGGGTGGATGCCGACCGCGTTGTACCAGAGTTCTTGCCACCGTTGGACCCAGTTGCGGGTCGACTCGCGGGGTCCCTGGACGCATCGCTCCAGGTCCTCGATGGTGGTGGCGCGGGTGTAGGAGCACTCGAAGTGCATGACGAAGGCGTCGCGCATCTCCTCCCAGGAGTCGATACTGTCCTGGGGGAGGGTGTTGATCCACTGCCTGCACGTCCCCTCCATCATCAGGGGGAGGTAACGGGCGGCTAGCAGGTCGGTGTGGCCCGCGATCCCCATCGCCATTACGTATGTATCGAGCCAAACGGCAGGGTCGTACGAGGGGTCGTACTTTTCTATCTCCTTCGGCGCCTTGAAGTTTGGCAGGTACTTCTCGCCTCGGATCATTGGTCCGAAGCACTTGGGGCCGAGTCGACTGAGCGACCCCATGGGCTCGCCATCGCGGCGATTGGTCAGGGTGTGTCGCAGGTCATCGGGCTGGCGTGCGCGCCAGCTTTGGTTGTTGATGATGTGAGTGCGGGCGCCGATGGGTTGACCGTTGGCGGCGATGAAGTTGGTCGCTGGCCTGGGGTCGTTGGTGGAGAGTGTCGCGTTCGCGGGTCGGTGTTGGAGCTGCAGTGGTTCCGGTGGCAGGCAGTTGAGGGTGTTTGCCGCCATTGGGCGGCCGCTTGAGGCCGCTCTGCTTCCCGAAGAACGCGAGTATACTCGACCCTGCGAGTCGGCGCCCGCATTTTGCTGCTCGACGGCCTTTGCGAGCAGGGCCCTGACATACTGGATCTGTAGGGCGCCGTCGCCGGTGGCCGTGATGTTGTCGGCTGCTGCTCGTCCTGCCACGAGGTTGTCCATCGGGGTGGAGAACAGTGGGAGGCCGTTTGCGTCTCGCTCCCGTGAGGAGACCACTATCCGCGGCTGGTCCCTGGGAGGTGTGCGGTTGGGTGGAGGTGGGGCGCCCATCGCCGTCGACCCTGGCGGGGGCCGGGCGCTTCCTCCTGGTGGCGCGTTTTCGCAGATCGTGCGCTCGGCTACGCGGGCCGGGTCGTTTTCGTCGTCGAAGTTCAGGGCGCGCCCCTGAACGGTGGGGTTCAGGCGCGACCTGATCCGCTGCTGGTGGTAGCGATAGCTCCTGCGCCCTCACCTGCTCGAGGCGAAATTTTTCGCGCTCGGCTTGCTCCTTACGCACTGCCTCCGCCAGTTTCAGGCGGAGTTCCTCGACCTCCGTTGCCATGGCGTTAGGAGGGATTGGGGTGGAGAAGGGGTCCTCCGGTGGTTCGGTGTCGCTCGCCATGTAGGTCGCGGCGTGGCGACCGGTACCGTCGCGGAGGTCGGCGGAGTTTTCCGACCCGGAGTCGAAGTCGAAGATCCCGAGGATGGAGGGATCCTCGAAGTCTCCCACGTTGGAGACCTGGGTGATGGAGCCCGCGGGTGAAGCCGCGGTGATGGACCCGGCGAGTGACGCCGGGGTCGCCGAGTCGGCATCGTCGTTGAGGGCCGCGTCTTCTGCGGCCGCCGAGTTTTCGGCCACGTCGCTGTGGGCCGAGTCATACTTGGAGGCGAGGCGATGGATCGTGCGGATCTGGCTCTCGGAGAGCCGATCGCGTGGCGGCGACTCGCGGATGCGAGCCGAGTCCTCCGAGACGATGACATCGGTGAGGCCAACGAAGAGGCTGATCGTGCCGACCGGCAGGATCACGCTGTGCGTGACGGGTCGCGCCGCCGGGACGTAGCTGCTCGGCAAGATTTGGAGCATCTCGCCGATCGCTATCATGCGGCCGGTGGTGACCGTCTCGTTGATGGGCAGATTGGATCTCGCCGCAGAACACCGACCAGACCGGCCAGGCCCCACGGTGGGCGCCACTGTCGTGGGGATGGTCACGGCAGATGCTGCAATCGGCAGCGAGTAGTAGAACGAGGGGCAAGGGCGGCCAGCCATCTGCGGTGCGAGATGAGGGCGGAGACACAGGGTTTTACCCAGGTTCGGCCCCCCGGAGGGTAAAGACCTACTCCTGCTAGATTGTATTATGGAGGTGGTACAATGGGCGAGCTCGGCGGCTAGGCGGCGAGTCGCTTGGGTGTAAGATGGAACGTATCCCTACACGCCCTGCGGGGAGGTTTATATAGGCTCACCTCCCCTAGGGTTTACATATCTCAACCGAATCAGTTAAAGCTTCGGTACTCGTTTAACCTAATCCGACTGGGCCTATCTACTCGCCTGGGCCTTCAGCTTCTAGTCGCTTGGATCCACGCCGGGCCTTGATCCAGTCGCCGTCCTGCAGGCCCACTCGCCAGGTTTTGGGTCAATCGGAAACGTCCTGCTAGGTATACCCCGGTAGGCGCATCCCCATCAAGGCCCAATAACTGTCTACAAGAATAGAAGTGCGTAGACATCAAGCTCTTTTCTGGCGCCGTTGCCGGGGAGGTAAGGTAAAAGGTACTCACATCCTCCGGTGTGAGTGCTCAAAGTTATTTCCTTTAGATTCTGCAATTTTGTTTTTTTGTTTCTTGTTTTCACTAGTTAGGCTTAATGGAAAACAACAACAAAAATTAGAGAGCTTTATAGTATTTATCTTGAGTTAGGACACGAAGTGTTTGAAGAGAAAATTAAAAAACCTATGGAACTTTCTTTGCATGCTAATAGCAATGTTATTAGTATGAATTATTTGGACACCATTATTGCTAATGCTATGGAAACGTCTAAGCTTGGGGAAGCTAGTTTTTTATGAAAATGATCTTTTTAGTTCCCCAGCTTTGGAAGATAGCTATTCTATTGCTTATGATGATACCAAACCTCCAATATATGATGACTACAATGATGAGTATGATATTTTCAGTCCACCTACTATTGAGGAGAAAGTTAATTGTGATTACAATATGCCTCCTATATTTGATGATTATGATGATGAGAATAATAATGATAGCTATTCTGTTGAATTTGCTCCCACTATGATTAATAAGAATGACTATGCTTATGTGGAGAGTAATAATTATTATATGCATGTGGCTCATGATAAGAATGTTTTATGTGATAGTTATATTGCTAATTTTATTCATGATGCTACTGAAAGTTATTATGAGAGAGGGAAATATGGTTTTATGTATCTCAACAATATTAAGTTCCCCCTCTTGATGTTGAAAATCTTGAAGTTGCACTTGTTTTGCTTTCCTATGCTTGTTACTTTGTGCTTTCATGACTTGTTTCTTTACAAGATTCCTATGCATAGGAAGTGGGTTAGACTTAAATGTGTTTTGAATTTGCTTCTTGATGCTCTCTTTTACTTCAATTTATATTTCTTATGTGAGCATCTTATCAAACTATCAAGCCTAACTTAAAGGCGTTAAAGAAAAGTACTTGTTGGGAGATAACCCAAGAGTTTTATTGAGTCCTGGAAGTTATTAATTCTGTAATAACCTCTCCTTATCCTTTTTTTTGTTTTTTGTGCCAAGAATGACCTCTAATGAGAGGGAAGTAAGATTTGGGGAGTTGTTGACTCTAGTGCAAGTGGGAGACTGTTGGAATTATGCCCTAGAGGCAATAATAAAGATGTTATTATTATAATTCTTGTTCATGATAAAGTTTATATTCCATGCTAGAATTGTATTAAGCGGAAACTTTAATACTTGTGTGGTTTGTGAACAACACCGTGTCCCTAGTACGCCTCTATGGACTAGCTCATTGATCAATGATGGTTAAGGTTTCCTAACCATAGACATGAGTTGTCAATTGATAATGAGACCATATCATTGGGAGAATGATATGGTGGACAGACCCAAACTAAGCGAAGCAATTAGATCGTGTCATCGTGTTCATCTTTGCGAAGCTTTTCTTATGTCAAATATTGTATTCCTTAGACCATGAGATAATACAACTCCCTGGTATCGGAAGAAAGCTTTGAGGTCATCAAACGTCATCCTATGAGAGGGTGATCATAAAGGTGTCTCTCAGGTGATCGGAAAGTACCTGTTGGGTTGTATGTATCGAGATGGGATTTGTCCCTCCCAAGTCGGAGAGATATACTTCGGGCCCACTCGGTAATCGATATCAACACCGCTTGCAAGCATGTGGTTAGGGAGTTAATCACAAAGTGATATCGGATTACGGAACGAGTAAAGTACTTGCTGTGGACAAGATTGAACTAGGTATGACGGTACCGACGATCAAATCTTGGGCAAGTAAAATATCGCGAGACAAAGGGAATATAAATATGGGATTGATCAAATCCTGGCATCTGGTTCATCCGATATGATCATCGATGAATGTGTGGGAGTCAATATGGGTTTCCAGACCCCGCTGTTGATTATTGATAGAAGATCATGTCTGCATGTTCTCGAACCCGAAGGGTCACACACTTAACGTGTATCGACGCTAGGATAGATTGGATAATTGGTTTATGAGTTTTTTGTTAGGAGTCTCGGATGGGATCCGGGACATCACGAGAGGTTCCGGAATGGTCCGGAGAATAAGATTCATATAAGGCAATGCTGTTTTTGGAGTTCGGAATTGTTCCGGATTAATCGGTATTGTACCGGAAGCTTCTAGAACCTTCCGGAGTGGGACCAACGTGGCCCCACTTGTCGGGAGGGGGCGTGGGCCTACGAGGGAGTTCCCTGGCCGCATTGGGCCAGGGGCACAAGGCCCCATAGGCCCAGCCGGCCAAAACCCTAGGGAAACCTTCTAGAAGGAGGGGGAAAACTTGCCCCCCACTCCAACCCTTGGGGCCGCCGCCCTAGGGCTTGGAGGAGGGGCCAAGGGGGCCGGCCAGCCCCCTATATATAGAGGGCAGGGGCGCAGCCCTCCTCCCCACTCCTTCAACCCTAGCCGCCATACTGCTGCCCTCCAGATCTCTCTCTCTCCCGACTGCGCGTAGGCGAAGCCCTGCCGTAGAAACTCTCCACCGCTTGCACCGCGCCGTCGCGTTGTAGATCCAATCAGTCTCTCCACCATACTTGCTGGACCAAGGAAGGAGGAGACGTCGAGGTGCCACACGTGTGCATCTCTCGGAGGCATCACCACTTGCGGTGCTAGATCGGATTGGATCGCGAGGAGGAGAAGCGAGTACGACTACATCACCCACGTTCCGTCGAACGTTCCGCTGTGCGAATCTTCAAGGGTATGAAGATCTCATCTAATCCTTCTCATTGTTTGCATCTCCTAGACAGTCAAGATAGGGTTGTCGTACCACTCAGGAGGGGCACGCGACCTTGTTGACCTGCGACGTTCAGTAGTAGCACCGTCCGAAGCTTCATGCTCCTTGTCATTAGCTTCCTCTATTGTTGGTGCAGGCGGCACTGGAACAATTTCAGGTGCTGTGCTACTCTCCAACTCAAGAGAAGGTTCAACAACCTCGTCTAGCTCTACTTTCCTCCCACTCACTTCTTTCGAGAGAAACTCCTTCTCAAGAAAGGATCCGTTCTTTGCGACAAACACTTTGCCTTCGGTTCTGTGATAGAAGGTATACCCAATAGTTTCCTTAGGGTATCCTATGAAGACGCATTTCTCCGCTTTGGGTTCGAGCTTGTCCGGCATCAACTTCTTGACGTAAGCTTCGCATCCCCAAACTTTAAGAAACGACAACTTAGGTTTAGCACCAAACCATAGTTCATATGGTGTCGTCTCAACGGATTTAGATGGTGCCCTATTTAAAGTGAATGCAGCGGTTTCTAATGCATAACCCCAAAATGATAACGGCAAATCAGTAAGAGACATCGTCGATCGGACCATATCTAATAGGGTTCGATTCCGGCGTTCAGACACACCATTGCGCTGTGGTATTCCGGGTGGCGTGAGTTGCGAAATGATTCCGCTTGCTTTAAGATGCGTGAGAAAATCATAACTCAAATATTCACCTCCACGATCGGATCGTAGAAACTTAATTTTTCTGTTACGATGGTACTCCACTTCATTCTGAAATTCATTGAACTTTTCAAATGTTTCAGATTTATGTTTCATCAAATAGATATACCCATATCTACTTAAGTCATCGGTAAAAGTGAGAAAGTAGCGATATCCACCGCGCGACGAAACACTCATCGGTCCGCATACATCGGTATGTATGATTTCCAACAAGTCCTTTGCTCGCTCCATCTTTCCGGAGAACGGGGTTTTGATCATCTTTCCCATGAGGCATGGTTCGCATGTGTCAAATTATTCAGAATCAAGAGACTCCAAAAGTCCATCAGAATGGAGTTTCTTCATGCGCTTAACACCAATATGACCTAGACGATAGTGCCACAAATAAGTAGTATTATCACTATCTACTTTGCATCTCTTAGCCTCAATGTTATGGATGTGTGTTTCATCCCTTTCGAGATTCAGAAGAAATAAACCATTCACAGTAGGTGCATGACCATAAAATATGTTACTCATATAAATAGAACAACCATTATTCTCCGATTTAAATGAATAACCGTCTTGCAATAAACACGATCTAGAAATAATGTTCATGCTCAACGCAGGCACATAATAACACTTATTAAGGTTTAAAACTAATCCCGAAGGTAAAACTAAGGAGAGCGTGCCGACGGCCATCACATCAACTCTTGATCCGTTGCCAACGCGCATCGTCACCTCATCCCTCGCAAGCCGCCGTCTATTCCGTAGCTCCTGTTTCGAGTTACAAATATTAGCAACTGAACCAGTATCAAATACCCAGGCACTACAACGAGGGCTAGTAAGGAAAACATCAATAACATGTATATCAAATATACCTTTGATGGTGCCAGCCTTCTTGTCCGCTAAGTACTTCGGACAGTTGCGCTTCCAGTGACCCTTGTCCTTGCAATAGAAGCACTTAGTGTCCGGCTTGGGTCCAGACTTGAGCTTCTTCTTAGCAGGGGCAACGCGCTTGCCGCCGCCTTTCTTGAAGGGCTTCTTTGCACCCTTACCTTTCTTGAAGGTGGGGGGCTTGTTGACCATCAACACATGATTATCCTTTTTGATGTCCACCTCCGCAACCTTCAGCTTTGCGAAGAGCTCGGTGATCGTATCAGTGGAACCAATCTGATTATGAGTCACTACAAAACTTTTGTAGCTGGGAGGGAGTGATTGCAGAACCCTGTCAATCTTGAGCTCCTCTGGAATCTTGCAGTCCAGTTGCTCAAGGCGTTGAGTGTAGCCCGACATCTTAATGGCATGCTCACTAACGGAACTCCCTTCCTCCATCTTGCAGTTAAAGAATTTCTCAGAGATCTCATATCTCTCAGAACGGGCCTGAGTCTGAAACATAGTTTTCAGCTCCTCAAGAATCTCAAAGGGCCCGGGATAGTCTTCAAAACAATTTTCAAGGTCCGATTCCATAGCAAACAACATGGTGCTCTTAATCACACCATAATCATCTTTGCGCGACTGATAGACAGCTTTCTCATCAGCCGGCGTAGTTGCAGCAGGGGCGTCACCTAACGCTTTCTCAAGGACATAGTCCTTTTGACCACCAGAGAGAATGATTCTCAGATTGCGGAACCAGTTGGTGAAGTTAGACCCAATGTTTCTAAGCTTTTCCTTCTCAGCAAAAACGTTGAAGTTGAAGTTGGACTTAGCCATTTGATCTACAATGTTTGCAAGTACAAATTAGACTATGTTCATGATAACTAGTTCAACTTTTAATCAAATTACTAGATGAACTCCCACTAAATTCAACATCCCTCAAGTTGTTTAGTGAACATGATCCAAATTCACCACACCTAATCCGATCTTCACGAGAAGAGATGTGGTTTCAATGGTGGACAACGAAGTGTCGATCATATCATTCATATGACTCATGCTTAACCTTTCGGTTCATGTGTTCCGAGTCCATGTCTGTACATGCTAGGCTCGTCAAGTTAGACCCAAGTATTTCCGTGTGTGCAAAACTGGCTTGCACCCGTTGTATGTGAACGTAGAGTCTATAGCACCCGATCATCACGTGATGCTTGGACACGACGAACTTTCGCAACGGTGCATACATGGGGAGAACACGGTTTTATCTTGATCTTTAAGTGAGGAATCATCTTATAATGCTACTGTCGCGATCTAAGCATAATAAGATACATAAAAGGATAAACATCACATGCATATAACTTTATGTGACATGGTATAGCCAATCTTCGAGCAATGATCTCCATCTTGAGCGTGCTGGCATGATCTCCATCACTCCACCATGATTTCCTCCACCACGAATAGCAACTACAACTATTGCTAACTACTTAGCAATAAAGTAAAGCTATTACATGGCGTATAAGAAGTTGACACACAGGTCATACACAATTATAAAGACAACCATATGGCTCCTGCCGGTTGTGAACTCATCGACATGCAAGTCGTGAAACATTACAAAACATGATCATCGCACACAATACACACATCACATCTTGGGCCATACCATATCACAGAAAACACTCCCTGCAAAAACAAGTTAGACGCCTCTACTTTGTTGTTGCATGTTTTACGTGGCTTATGGGAGTAGCAAGCTAAGAACGATTTTTACCTACGGAGAGCCACAACGGTGATATTATGGTTGCCAAACTCCGGTGTAAATCCCATGACAACTATAGTGAGAGAAACAGGCATCCACCAGCCGCATGTGTGGAACAAGCCACACGTCAAGTGCGGAGCCGGTCTCGCGAACGACGTCGCGTAAAGTTGGCCTGGACCGCTTCAATCTCACTATCCCGCGTCATAAGAAGAACACAAACAAGAGGCTTGCAACAGAAAACATCAACGCAATCCGAATTGGGATCCATGAGCGAAAACCAAGTATGGACTTTGGTAGACCCTCCTAGCGACTGAAAGGCCATTGAGTGCAAATGGATCTTCAAGAAGAAAACGGACGCGGATGGTAATGTTACCGTCTATAAAGCACGTCTTGTCACGAAAGGTTTTCGACAAGTTCAAGGTGTTGACTACGATGAGACTTTCTCTCCCGTAGCGATGTTTAAGTCCATTCGGATTTTATTAGCAATTGCTGTGTTTCATGATTATGAAATATGGCAGATGGATGTCAAGACTGCGTTCCTCAATGGCAACATTGATGAAGAGTTGTATATGATGCAACCCGAAGGTTTTGTCGATCCTAAGGATGCTGATAAAGTATGCAAACTTCAGCGTTCCATTTATGGACTGAAGCAAGCATCTCGGAGTTGGAACCTTCGTTTTGATCAAGTGATCAAGAGCTTTGGATTTGTTCCAAATAGCTACGAAGCTTGTATCTACAAGAAAGTGAGTGGGAGCTCAGTGACATTTCTGGTACTATATGTGGATGACATATTGATTATTGGAAATGACATTAACATGCTTAACGATGTGAAGAGTTATTTGAACAAATTTTTTTCAATGAAAGACCTAGGTGAAGCTGCTTATATATTGGGCATCAAAATCTATAGAGATAGACAAAGACGCCTGATAGCTTTAAGCCAGAGTACATACCTAGACAAAGTTCTAAAAAGTTTCAGAATGGATAAGGCAAAGAAAGGTTCAGTGCCTATGTTGTCAGGTAAGATATTGAGCAAGGCTCAGTGTCCAGCTATGGTAAATGATAGAGAAGCTATGAGCAAAGTGCCATATGCCTCGGCCATAGGTTCTATCATGTATGCCATGTTGTGTACTAGACCGGATGTGTCCAATGCTCTTAGTTTGACGAGCAGATACCAAAGTGATCCAGGAGTGGAACACTGGACAGCCGTGAAGAACATCCTAAAGTACCTAAATAGGACTAAAGAAATGTTCTTAGTCTATGGAGGTGATAAACAGCTCGTCGTAAAGGGTTACGTCGACGCTAGTTTCGACACCGACAAGGATGATTCTAAATCTCAGACAGGATACGTTTATATTTTGAATGGAGGAGCTATGAGCTGGAGAAGCTGCAAGCAAAGTGTAATCACGGGATCTACAGTAGAAGCGGAATACATGGCTGCTGCAGAAGCGTCAAGTGAAGGAGTTTGGATCAGGAACTTCATCACTGAGCTTGGCGTGGTTCCAAGTGCATTGGACCCACTGGAGATATTGTGTGACAACACTGGCGCCATAGCACTCGCTAAGGAACCAAGATATCATCCAAAGACCAAGCGTATCAACCGCAAGTTTCATATAATCCGAGATTATATAGCAGATGGAGATCTGAAGATTAGCAAAGTACATACAGGTCTGAATGTCGCAGATCCATTGACTAAACCTCTTCCACGTGTAAAACATGATCAACACCTTAGTGCCATGGGTGTGAGATTGTTGCCAAATGTAAACTAGATTATTGACTCTAGTGCAAGTGGGAGACTGTTGGAATTATGCCCTTGAGGCAATAATAAAGATGTTATTATTATAATTCTTGTTCATGATAATGTTTATATTCCATGCTAGAATTGTATTAAGCGGAAACTTTAATACTTGTGTGGTTTGTGAACAACACCGTGTCCCTAGTACGCCTCTATGGACTAGCTCATTGATTAATGATGGTTAAGGTTTCCTAACCATAGACATGAGTTGTCGATTAATAATGAGACCATATCATTGGTAGAATGATGTGATGGACAGACCCAAACTAAGCGAAGCAATTAGATCGTGTCATCGTGTTCATCTTTGCGAAGCTTTTCTTATGTCAAATATTGTATTCCTTAGACCATGAGATAATACAACTCCCTGGTATCGGAAGAAAGCTTTGAGGTCATCAAATGTCATCCTATGAGAGGGTGATCATAAAGGTGTCTCTCAGGTGATCGGAAAGTACCTGTTGGGTTGTATGTATCGAGATGGGATTTGTCCCTCCCAAGTCGGAGAGATATACTTCGGGCCCACTCGGTAATCGATATCAACACTGCTTGCAAGCATGTGGTTAGGGAGTTAATCACAAAGTGATATCGGATTACGGAACGAGTAAAGTACTTGCTGTGAACGAGATTGAACTAGGTATGACGGTACCGACGATCAAATCTTGGGCAAGTAAAATATCGCGAGACAAAGGGAATATAAATATGGGATTGATTGAATCCTGGCATCTGGTTCATCCGATATGATCATCGATGAATGTGTGGGAGTCAATATGGGTTTCCAGACCCCGCTGTTGATTATTGATAGAAGATCATGTCTGCATGTTCTCGAACCCGAAGGGTCACACACTTAACGTGTATCGACGCTAGGATAGATTGGATAATTGGTTTATGAGTTTTTTGTTCGGAGTCTCGGATGCGATCCGGGACATCACGAGAGGTTCCGGAATGGTCCGAAGAATAAGATTCATATAAGGCAATGCAGTTTTTTGAGTTTGGAATTGTTCCGGATTAATCGGTATTGTACCAGAAGCTTCTAGAACCTCCCGGAGTGGGACCAACGTGGCCCCACTTGTTGGGAGGGGGCGTGGGCCTACGAGGGAGTGCCCTGGCCGCATTGGGACAGGGGCACAAGGCCCCATAGGCCCAGCCGGCCAAAACCCTAGGGAAACCTTCTAGAAGGAGGGGGAAAACTTGCCCCCCACTCCAACCCTTGGGGCCGCCGCCCTAGGGCTTGGAGGAGGGGACAAGGGGGCCGGCCATCCCCCTATATATAGAGGGCAGGGGCGCAGCCCTCCTCCCCACTCCTTAAACCCTAGCCGCCATACTGCTGCCCTCCAGATCTCTCTCTCCCGACTGCGCGTAGGCGAAGCCCTGCCGCAGAAACTCTCCACCGCTTGCACCGCGCCGTCGCGTTGTAGATCCAATCAGTCTCTCCACCATACTTGCTGGACCAAGGAAGGAGGAGACATCGAGGTGCCGCACGTGTGCATCTCTCGGAGGCATCACCACTTGCGGTGCTAGATCGGATCGGATTGCGAGGAGGAGAAGCGAGTACGACTACATCACCCACGTTCCGTCGAACGTTCCGCTGTGCGAATCTTCAAGGGTATGAAGATCTCATCTAATCCCTCTCGTTGTTTGCATCTCCTAG
The DNA here is from genome assembly GCA_916181665.1 of Avena sativa. Lineage (NCBI taxonomy): Eukaryota > Viridiplantae > Streptophyta > Magnoliopsida > Poales > Poaceae > Avena > Avena sativa. The sequence continues at coordinate 388,933,307 of OV702297.1, read as the reverse complement.
ATTAGATCTTGGCTTTCCCGTTCGCATCCGTAGAATTTTTTTGATTTACTATGCTGCGAAACCCTTCACTATGATCATTTAGTCCTTGACTTGTAGTACCACTCTTTGCTTTGATTAGTATTGCTTTGTTGCACTGCATGATTATGGCCATTATTGCTCTCTTAGTTGGTTGCTCCGAGTCTTTTGCTAGCCTCCACTTGTATGAGTAAGCTCTACTCATGCTTCCAACTCCCAAGAAACCAAGTTATTCCAAAGTGTCCATTATAAATTCCTTTGCATGGTGTGTTACACCATTCCTAGTATATTCTTGTTTTCAGCTGTCTTCCAATTAAAAACTATTTTGTTATATGAAAACTTAGTGATTAAAGCCCTTACAAACTTGATGGCATACTTTATATTCGTTGCCCCTAATAAACTTGAACCATTGTGTCTTCTATGTTGTATATGCTTGCACTTATACGTTGGAATTAGCAGAACCGTGCTGTCACGGGGAACATTTTCAACATTGCACTTGTACTTTGTACTCAGTTGATATCATGTTCTTTTGTTCTATGGATGTCACAGGTGTGAAATAAAGAGGGAACTTGTAAGTCCATGGAGTTTGTATTTTGTATTAGAGAAACGCTTGGGCCGCTAGCCTAAGCCATGCCTAATCATGGTGGAAACTTGCAGCATCACCATAGTGACATCTATGAAGCATTCTTCTTATAAAAAAGAGACACATTGAGAAAAGAGGAAAGGGAGAAAAAACACCATATTCCCATGGTAGATAAGAAGATTGCTGAGATGCTCATTGTCTGCTTGCCTTGTCATTTTGGTTATGTGAAAGCTCTTGTACCATGTGCAAGGGGTACCCCATTGGCGGTTCTCAATGATATGCAAATACTTACAATGACAAGAACTTACAGGTGACTAAAGTTGAGTAGCATGAGGTGTGTCCCCCGTATTCAAGGGACTTGATATTGCCAACTTATACTTCGTCAAGCATATACTCCATCTTTGTTCACTTTAACCTTAATCACTTCAAGATGCTTATGATAGGGGCAATGAGGGCTGAAAGCTAACAAGTACCATAATTTTTGGAAGCTCTTTTCGAAACTTGAAATCCCTGCTTCCTTTATAAAAGGTCTTTCTTCCACCACTATTGAGTCTCCACCTTCTACCTTTGGGCACCATTAAGAGAGCATAGTTGTCATTTTGTATGCAGTGTTTCAAAGCTTATTGATTGATGCATATTGTGATATTACTTGTTCTTGTGCTAATTGTTTCTAGTCACTCTTATGAACTTTAAAAGTGTCCTATGCATCTATTTTCTACTCTATGAGGGACAAGCTGATTGCCACTATGCCATGTTTTTGTATGTGAAACAAACAAACATTTTTCAATGCATATTATTCATGATCTTTGTTTGTAGCTTGACATGTTGCTTGCATAGTTACTATGTCCTATTGTTAGAACTCCATCTTTCATGCACATGTTTAGAGTTCTTTGATCACAGCTTTCAATGCTTGCAAATGGTTTGATCTTTATTGTGAGGGTGCATGTCACCTAAAAAAATATTGTTTTTATCACTTACCTACTCGAGGACGAGCAGGAGTTAAGCTTGGGGATGCTTGATACGTCGGAAAAGTATCTATAATTTTTTATGCTCCATGTTTGTTTTGTATCTACTTTGCTTTGCTTTGTCCACACTTTGAGATGTTTTTATATCTTTTCTGGAACTAACATATCAACAAGATGTCATAGTGCCAGTTGCCTGTTTTCTTCTGTTTGGTTCCAGAAAGGCAGAAAATCAATATTCTCGGAATTGGACGGGACAAAAGCCACAGGGTGGTCGCACCTCCCTAGGCGCGGG